>PVJA010021747.1:0-35096 GCA_004027025.1 Myocastor coypus
AGAGAAGAGAAGAGAAGAGAAGAGAAGAGAAGAGAAGAGAAGAGAAGAGAAGAACAGAGAGGAGTTATTTCTTTCTCAAAGGACCTCGGTTTTGCTGGTTAGGGCCTCGCCCACCTTTATCACCTCCTTTGGCTCTAGAGACTTCTCAGAGGCGCTGTGTCCAAGTACACTACAGCACCTTGGTTTATGATCTTTTGCCTGTGAACAATTTGGTTTGCAAAAGGAAGCACTTCACAATATTTGGTTTTTGTTGGTGAATGCTGTATTGGGTGACAACACAACAGCTGTCTTTCCTACATAGTCACAAATGTGGTCATCTTTTCCAGAACTGTGGTACAAATGAAGTTCATGAACCCAGGTAGTACTGTGGCTATGCTACGGGATGGGGCTTCACCATATGGATTCTTGTCAGGAGGTGGGGCGTGGGAGCACAATTTAGCTTGTTGCACTCTGCTTGTGCAGTCTTTATGATATGAACTATTAAGGAGAAGAACCTTCCCGGAAGCACTTTGCATGCTCCTCTGTGGAGCTGCTATGCTTTGGGCTGTAGGCCAGAGAGTTGCATCACATGGTGGAAGTATGACCTTATTTTCCTCTAGTGCAGGTTATGCACAGCTGAAGTAGTTGTGTATGGTACCCACACTGAAAGAGCGGGTTTGTGATGACTGATTTGTGTGTGTCGCTTTGACTCAGCCATTGGACAGTCTAACTTCATTCTAGATATTTCTGCAACAATGTTTTGGGATGAGATTTGCTCAGGCAATCTGCCCTCCATAATGTAATTGGGCCTCACGGAATAAGTCAAGACCTAAGTAGAATAAAAGACGGTCTTTCCCCAAGTTGCACAAGCTTCTTTCCCCAGCCATCCTTCCAGTTAAAAGACTCCATTGTTTCCACTCGGTGATTTTTGAATCGAGAAGCATGGGCTCTTTCTGGCAGCCTTCACACACAAACTGTATGCAGGCTCCACTGATTTTGCAGCATTCTGCTGACTGTTCTTCTGCAGAACTCTGACTAATACAGACATGCATTTCAAAGGCGAGCTATCTCCCACTTGGCAGCTAACCATGTGTATGTTGTCAATGTTTCTTCTGGGGCGCCCCCCTCACCAGCCTGATCTTTCAATTGCCCCTCTCAGCACAGTGGCACCTGGGGACACACAACACCCTCAGCCCTGCTGTTGACTGGAGCCCCCCGTACCCTGAGCCTCCCTTGGGCAGCCGTCACCACCTCTCCCAACTCTCACTCCTGGCAAGAAGACACAACCTCCTCTCGCCGAGTTCCCACCTCCCTATGACCCCGCGAAAGACCTGTAGCTAGCCAGAGAGTAGCTGGTCCAGACCCAGTGCCAGAGGGGCCCTGCTTGGCTTTGCTCTGAAGTGAGCCTGTCCTGCTGAGTTCACACCTCCATATTTTCTTTTCGTTTTTCCTAACATTTAGTCATGCTTATGCTTTCTTGTTATAAGACTTAGGCGTCAGAAAATCTCAGCCATAGTGCCTACAGATTTCTGACTCCTAATGTGAGTCAGGAACTCCAGTGATTACAAAATATTTAAATGACAGTCAAGTACTTCTTAAGTACTCCAGCAGACAAGCTGAATGACCTCGGGTAAATCACTTATCTGCTGTAAAATCAACTTCCTTATTTGTCATATGAGGATTAAAAATACACCCTGTTTTTATTTCACATAATTGGGTTCAGGTCTCATGAGACGGCACATGCAAAAGTTGTTGTAAATGTACAGAATGCCATCCTGTGATGGAATTTAGTACAATTATGGTATACCATACACATACATGTTATAGTCATTTTATTTGTGTGTGTGTGTGTGTGTGTGTGTGTGCGGCCAGTCCAGCCCTGGGGGCAGGGCTGGGGCAGCATGCAGTGCCCAGGATCAAACCACAGTCCCTGTGCTTGCCTAAGCACTGAGCTGTCTCACGAGCCCCATCATTTTATCCCAAATTAAGCACTCTCAAACCAGGGCTGGATATTCAGCTCAATGGCAAAGCACTTACCTAGCAGGCAGACGATCCTGAGTTTGATCTTTGTCATTCCAAAATCAAGCACAATTAAACAGCTCCCAAACCTTAGGGAAAAGACTTTTCCATGATACACTCCTTAGATTAAATTGAAGATGATAATTAAGCTCACACATGCACCAATTGTCCCCTTCCATTGTCCTGGCAAACATCTGACATCCACCAAGCCACTCCTCCCTACTAAATGTCAAAGACTTTAAAATCCTTCCAATACCTGGTGGGGGCAGCCGCCCCAACAGGCACACAAGTTGATACATTGCCACCATCTCCAAGTTACTTAGTAATTGATCAGTTTAATACTTCAGTCTGTGCTCCCAAAGGGATGTCTACATTTCTATCAACTTATATAATGCAACGTGAGCCCATGAATGTGGTAGAGAACACGAGTACCATCTTAAGCACACTCGCTATTGGGGGGAAGCACGACTTCTTCTTCAACAACTTTGCTACACCAAGTCCCCCCCTATTTCAGCATCTTAGATCATTGTGGTCAGAATTCAGACACTTCTCTGCTTTGCAGATTTCCATAGGCCATAGTTTCTGAGAGTTGCTTTTGAAAAAGAAGAGTGATTTGAAAGGAGATAAGAAATTAGAAAGACCATGCAGCAAGAGAAGACAATCAGGTAAGTCCTAGACTTTCTTCACCACCCCTTGTCACTTTCCTCCAACCACCTGGGGCACTAGTCCTTCTGAAAATACTGTCTTCATTCTCACTCAGGTTACATAGAAAAAAACAGAGTTCTCTGATTGAAGTAAGCAGAAGGCTTTATGTTTCCTTTTGTCACTGAGTCATAAAAAAAAAATACCCCAAACAAAACACATTCAGCTCAATCGAAATCTACCCAATCACATAGCTTTATTAAACATAGCATCCAAGAAAGAAAATACGCAGTCCTTGCCCAGGAAGAACGGATGCCAAGAACAGAGTAATTTTCTGGCTTTGTCTTTGGTATCTATAAATTTATTCTTTGTGCAACTCACTATGTTACTGAATAGCTGTTGATATTAAACATGAGGAGAACTCACAAATGGACAGGGAAATGCAATAGGGATGACCAGATGCTAACTAGCCACACTCCACAAAGACCTTCTGACGTCTGCTTTGGGCCTCAGAATGTATAAAATATTTTCTTTTCTCATCTATTCTTCTCTTTCCTTTATTTTCTGTGGCCAAGTGTATATTGGATAGAAAACCGTTCAGACCAAAACTTGGCATGTGAGCTCTTGCCTTGGCTGCAGTTGGGTTCCCACCAATTTGCAAAATAAAGTATGAATAATAATCGCAGCTGTAAGAGTGCAAAGTAAAATAAATCTTTACTTTACCAGCTTATCAGGGAATATAAATCAATCTGGCATGTAAGTCAACCTTAATTTCTATGTAAAAGTTCCAGATGTAGTTATGATTCTATTTTATAAATATAACCAGCATGTTAGACATAATGAGAAGTAAAGACACCATGGATCTCATAAATAAATGGTCTTTTCTTCATAAACTCAGGCTAAGCCTACTGCCATGGAATGCAAGCGAGTATCCTTGACAGCTCTGCCTCGGCACAGTTTCTCCTCATGTACTTGTGCCTGGCCCTTCCCCAGGTCAGTTTCTTTCTGTTTGGCCATGGAGATACCTCCTCCCCCTAAAGGCCTTAGGCTGGCACCTTGGGCAGCAGCAGAGCTGTGCAGAACACCTATGCATGGCAGAGCCTTGGGAGCCAGATTTCCTTCACTTCTTGGCCTCTCAGGTAGCTTCCATACCTCATGGGAGTCTTAGCCACACCACGGCCACCTACGCCCTTGGCATGAGGGTGCCTTTGGGCCTCTTACCACATGAGCAAGCCATGCATAGGTCCACAGGTGCCTTAGCTACAAAGCTGAGCAAATGCCACTGGCTCATTTATCACCCACTGGCCACATACCTTGGTACACACGTGCGACCCAGTCTTAATGCGCCAGCAGCCTGTTGGTTGAAGGGGGCTCTCAGAGCCATTCAAGTTCTTGCTTATGGCTCCCAACCTGGCTCCAAGGTCATGTCCTCACCTGCTGTGCTGAAAGCAACCAGTGCAATGGTTTCCTCTTACTGGGAATCCAGGTCGCCAAGCAGAAGCACCCTCAGCCCTTCCCTGTCCACTGCTGGGCTCTCCTCTACCACCTGGCAGCCCTGCACCTCTCTCGGCTCCAGGATCCCAGGAAGTGTTCTCTCCATTTTGTCCCTCCTGTAAGGGTATCCTCCATGGAGTTGGTGACATCTGGTTTTAACATCATACCTCCCTTTAGCCCCTAGCCATTTCCTCTTATTCGGTGCTACACACAGGAATGAACGGTTTTGTTTCAAGAGAACTTTCCTTTGCTGTGGCCCGAGAGACTCACTCGGTTTCCTTCTCTATTTCCTTTGACTTGGGTGACTCTGTTTCCTCCACTTCCTTTTACCCTCCCCACCCTGAACTCCCCAGCTGATACTGGAACAGTGGGCACTGGCTTCTGTGGCTCCCTTGGGTCCTCATACTGTGCTGAAGAGCAATCCTCAGTGGACGCTAAGTCTGCTTCTCTACCGCGGGACAGCTGAGGGCTGCTGGAGGAAATGGTGTATTCGTACACGCTGGTGACAACGTCAGGTCAAAGTTGCTCATCAGCCACTCACCCTTGCTTAGATTCCATTCTCTTTTCTCTCAAAGACAGGGCCAAATCTTTGTCCTTCTCCTCCAATTGCCCACCCTTCCCTCTCACCACACAGCGTCATGCCCTACTGTACTATGGCAATGGAGGGTATCGGGCCCGACCCGCGCCAGCGGTCTGCCCTCCTTCAGCTCTTACCCTGTCTCAGCCTGTGTCTTCCTTCCTCACTGCGATCTCTGTCTTCCCATTTGGTTAACCCCCCACTCTCCTTTTGAGGCCTCTCCGGTAGTTACTCTTCCAGGAAGCACCCCTTATGTGCAATCTCCTAGTTGCATTATGCACCCATCTCGGTTACTTTTCTCTCTTTGCTGGGGCAAAAATACCCGACACCAAAAATTAAGGAATAAAAGATTTATTTAGCTCACAATATGGGGAGGTTTCAGTCCATACTCAGCTGGCTCCAAGGCAAAGTGGGCCATGGTAGTGAGCAGCCACTTGTGGTAGTGGAAAATGGCAAGAGCAGCAAGAACAAAACATAGAAGCGGCGGAGCAAGACTCTCTCTCTCCCTTCTGTTGTATGCAGGCTGCCTGTCTCAGGGTGCGTGTAACACCCACACCCACCCACAATGCCAGCACTGGACCCTGAGTCAGTCACAAACTGTAGAAGCACAGCTCATGACTGCAAGAGGCCTTGGGCGACACCTGGATATAGCCAAAGCAGCATTTCATTGACACTGGGTCTGCAGTGTCCCACTGTAAAGCCAGTTGTTAGCTGGTTGCTTTCTAGACCAACTGAGAGGCCCTCAAAGGGAAGGAGCACATGGCACTCCCCTGCCAAGCTCAGGTGCCTCGTGCAGACCGCCACTTGCTTATATCTGTGGTCAGCCTTTCTTCCTTAACTGAGTTTGGATATATTTTGAACAGTGTAGACAACAAAGAGAGAAGAAAACAGACTACCTGGGTTGGGATGGGTGTTACTCAGTGATAGAACACTTGTGTAGTATGTGGGGGATCTTGAGTCAACCCCTGGCAACATATGTACACACCACACACACACACACACACACACACACACACACACACTGATGCTCCCAAAAAGGAAGTATCTTATGCTTGTACATTTTACTGCTCTTAAAGGGTATTCACATACACACATGCGCACGCACGCACACATATATGTATGCATAATGTTCTTCCTACTATTTTATGTGTAATATAAATAGACCTTGTTTCATGTTTATTTTGTTTTCGAGACAGAGTCTTGTTGTGTAGCCCAGCCAGCCTGGACTTCTCAGCAAACCACCTGCCTCAGCCTCCAAAGTGCCAGGATTACAAGTGTGCACCACCACAGCTGGCTCTTTGCCGCATATTCTTGATGGTACGAACAGCTTGGGGCCCCAAATCAGCTGCGCTTCCTGGGCCTGAGTTTGTAAAGTCCAAAGGCTGCACTGGGTAAAAGCTCCAGGTGCCCCCAGCACTCAGAGGACAACTTTATTGGTGACAACAATAATAAAAACAGCCCTTAGCTGAATAGAAAACAGGGGAAAAAAAAAAAAAAAAGATTTAACTCTTCTCTCCTGATCATATTTTCAAAATTGCAGAGTCATTCCTTTACCTGTATTTCTAAAATTTTTAAATTTATAAATTATTTTAAATGAACCAAAATAACCAAATCAGATCTTATACAATTGGTCCTTCACATTGATGTTTGCCATTTGTGAGTTGAAATAATTGTGGAGGAAAAATAAGTTTTAAAAATTCTAGAATGTTCTTCAAAGCAACTGTTGGACTTCCTTCCTGCCAAGCACCATAAGACCTCAGGAAGGAAGTGATGTGTAGCATGCCCTGTTTAGCTTCCCGCTGTGCCGCAGACCCTCAGGTTCTGCCCCCCACGTGTGAGGGTGAGGGCACTACTTGACCCACATCTCTTCCTACACTGTGCATTTGTGCTTACCAGAGTTGCATCTGGTTTAACCAGGACATAGATTTTTTCTTGTCATTCCTTAAACAATATGACAGCCACGTACACAGTGTCTGGGTTATTTTTCTCATGATGCTGAGTCAAAATACCCAATACCCAAAGTTAAAGGAAGAAACGTCGACTTAGCTTACAGTTGGTGGATATTTCAGTTCATAATCAGCCACTCCAAAGCAGCAGTAGGCAGAGTTGCAACAGTTCCTGGAAGTGGAAGACAGCAGAAGCTACAAGAGCCAACGAGAGGAGGGAGAGACTAAGCCTCTTCCCTCCCTGCCACTGTACGCAGGCTGCGTGGACCACGGAGCGTGTATCACTCACACCCATCATCCCACGATATTAGGACCATGAATCAGCTCCTAACTCCAGAAGCCACCCATGGCTGCAGGAGGGCTGGAAGAACACCCAGACACAAACCATGGTGCACATAATTCATAATACCTCACGTGTGGTACGTAGTCTAGTGATGATTTTAAAGTACAGGAGAAGATATTTACGTTAGTTACTTTCTTCTTGCTGAGACAAAACGCCCAACACCCACAAGCTGAAGGAGGAGAGGCTTGTTTCAGCTCACGGTTTCCCAAGGTTTCAGTTGATAGCCAGCTCTCTCCAAGGCCTGGCAGCATGGAAGAGAGGCACCCCAGAGGAAAAGCAGCCCGTGGCAGAGCAGACAACTTAGAGGAAGGCTTCTCCTTCACTTCTATGCCACTAAGCTTTTATCCCTTTCGAGTGTTGCCACCCACACCCAGCAGGGGGGCTTCCGTCACTCACACCCAGACGTACGCTCAGCCGATTTATTTCTCACACAGCATCATCCAGCCTCATACACCCCTGATCCAGCCTCCTCACAGAGACCCCACCCCAGAGCTGGGAGGTTATGGGGAGGCCTCGAGGTGCAAGCCGCAGCAGCGTTCATGAGCTATACGCAACCATGGTGCTCCATTATGTAGTTGAAGGGACTCCAACACCTACATGTGTTGGTTTCCCAGTGCAGAAAACCAGTGTTCCACGTCACTGAAATTCAGTGTCCCTCTCTATGTCACATAAAAGTGAACAACCTTGTACTCAAAATATTGTATCTTTTTGCAGTCACAATACTGCTTTCTAGATGAGGAAGTCAATATGTTTGTTTGTTTGTAAAAAAAAATATTTATTTATTTACTTACTTGTTTATTTGGTACAGGCTCTTCCCATACAGCTCAGACTCATGGTGATCCTCCTGCCTCAACCTCCCCAGTGCTGCAATTACAGGCATGAGCCACCACGTTTGGTTTTGGTGGTGGCTCAGTGTGGGGCCAGCATGGCATGCAGTACCAGGGATTGAACCCGGGTCTTTGCTCTTCCCAGGCAGAGGCTTAGATTGAGGATCTATCTCCCAACTCGAATAAGTAATTTTTAAATAACTTTTTGATCTGAATGACTTTTTAAAATCCCAGCATGCATTGCTGAGTCATGGACACTGCTAACAACGATAACACAGTACAATGAGTTTAGACACTAGAGAGGGCTATAGGACCCCAATTGACCTAAATGCTTCTCTTCTGCATCCTTTAGAAGAGTGGTCAGGGAGCTGTGAGGAAACCAGTGAGAGAGCACTCAGGACACGCTAGCCCCGGCCCGAGAGTCTCTTACGTGAAGTTGAGCTGAGGATGCCAGCCTGGCCCATCTCATGAACACATGAAGCAATAAATATGAAGATGCTCTGCGCCTTGAGGTCATGGATCATCTTGGTGGTGTGCATTGGTGCTACTGAGCCTCTCTGTCCTTCCTCTCAAAACCTATGACCACAGTCACGAGTCAAGCACAACTCAAACTGAGGGACACTGTGCAGGATAACGAAAAGTTACTCCTTGAAACTGTCAAAAGCATAGAAAGCAAGCAAGGACTGAGAGACTCTTTGGGACTAGACACATTCAAGGAGACACACAGAGTCAATGTACTTGGCCACCTGGGACAGCCTCCAGGAACACCAAGAGGATGACAGTGTGCACTCCTGGAAACCTGAAGAAAGGCTAGAATTTAGGAGGCATGTGAATGCTGGCCACTGTTGGTTTCGTATTTGTGACAACTGTAACACTGTAATACAGGATGTAAGGTAAAGAAAACATTGAGGGATACAGATGAACTCCAGACTGCCTCCTCACATTTTGAAAATTTAAAAGCTATTATAAAATTAAAATTTTAAAGGTAAATTGATAGATAAACATAGTCGTCCCTTGGTATCCACTGCGGATGATTTCCAGGACAGGGAAACCCAAACACATGGATGCCTTCGGTTAAATAATGCAGCGCCGTGTTTGCATAGAGCTGATGAGTGTCTCTAGGGCTCGCACCTAGATGTCTCCCCAAGACTCATGGATCCTGGGTGGAGTCTTTGGGAGGGGGCCGGATGATGGGTGTGTGACACTGGAAGAGACTGTGTGACAATTGAATCAGCTCAGCATATGTCCAGGGGTGGCTAATGGAAGCCTCCTCTTGGGTGGGGTGGCAATGCTCAAAAGGGATCAAGACCAGTGGCATAAAACCGAAGGGGAAGCTCTCCTCTTGGCTGCCTCACCACCTCATGCCTGCCCTGCCATGGGCTGCTTTTCCACATGCAACTGAAATTCACACAAATTGAGGGACCCATATGGGCTCTGCAGAGACAATTACAACAAAAACAATAATGTTTATGATTTTATTATACATCCACATGGTGCATGTAAGCTTATTTATTGTTGTGATGAAGTTAGTGTGTCAGCAATAATAACAGACAGTAGATTTAGCCCTGAAGAGAAGCAAGCACTATGCTAAACAACTACCTCACTTTCAGTGAGGAAACAGGGAGACAGAGAATCTCACTCAAGTTTCCAAGGATCACGTGTTTGCTGAGACAGCAAAATGCACAGCCCGAAAGGCTTCATCAACAGAACTTCACTTTCTCTCATCTTGAGGGTAAAGGTCCAAGAAAAAGCTGCTGCCGTGTTGGTTTCATTTCCCAGAGTCCTCTCCTTGTCTTGTAGACAACTGGCTCCTCACTCTGTCTTCTATGGTCTTTTGAGTGAGCACAAGCCCGGCACCTCTCGATTTGTCAAACTTTCTCTGAGGAACACATGTCTGGTTGGAAGAGGGCCAGACCTAAGAGTCTCTGCGGCCTGAAAATAAACCTTCTAAGTTTCAGGCCCGATTAAGATATGGAGCCTTTACCCAGCATAGCTGGTGAGGATGGTTCTCCTAGGAGTGGAGTTCAGCACTCCTGTGACAGGTTTGCCCGAGCAGCGCCTCTTCCCTTCTGCCTTCTGCTATGGAGGACGCCCTGTTCTTCCCTAAGGACAGCGCAGTGCTCATCGCAGAGCGCATCTGCTGGCGCCCGGATCTTGGATTTCTCCAGCCTCCGGAACAATGAGAAACACAATTGCGTTTTCTGTACATAACCCATCATGAATGTATTGATCCCATAGCATCGATTGGATGAGGCAGGGATCTCATTTTAAACCTTTAAATACTTTTTCCTAAATTAAAATTATATTAAAACAAAAACTGCAGTAACCACTGGTGCCAAGCATTGTTCAGTGGAGAGGCAGGGGTCAAGAATGACAAGGGGGCGCGCTGAACCTTGGGGCGAGGGCTTGAGGGGCTTCCCCTCTTTGGTGCCATCCCTGGATGTGACCGAGGGCCGAGAAGCACGCTGGGAAGCATGCTGTGAGCCGTGGGTCGCAAGCGATGTATAACAGGAACAGGATTAGCGGCAGCGACACGCCGTAGCTTATGATCGTCTTTCCTAAAATACTAAAATTAATTAAGTCCACAAACCAAAACACTACTATACTAAAGGTTAAGACTTCACTGTGTGAATAAGAAGGGTACAACTGACCTACAAGGGGGACCTTAGTTAAAATCCCCCCCAACCATGTGAATCTAAGGCTAAAATTACAACTATTGTGCTATTCTGAGTGGAACATCCCACTATGCAGAAAGCAGTAACACCCACGTTTTCAGTTATTCTTACCATCACGGAAAATGAAGCAAGGTCTCTACTGATCAATGATCTCCCTTCACTGATGATAAAGAGGATGATAAAGAGGCACCCGAGCTCATAGCACTACGATTTGTTACCCTTATTCTTTCCCGCATCCTCCACAAGCAGCTGGCCCTAGACAAAGGCTCAGAGACAGTATCAGTTCGGTAATACAGCATTTCTGATTGGGATATTGTCAATTCAAACTCACCTTTATATATTCTTATTTATCTAGAAATATTTAGGAAGTTCCTGCCGTATTCTGGGTACTCTTTCTATCACTTTAATCAACAAATTGAATCCAAACGAGATACATTTTTAATAGAGGAGAAGCCAAAACTTAACAACATCAATTTGCCATCAGTCATACCATTGTTTTTTAAAAAAATGTATTTGGTACAGGTTGTCACTGTGCAGCTTGGATTCACAGGGATCCTCCTGTCTCAGCTTCTGCAGCGCTGGGATGACAGGTGTGTGTCACCACACCCGACTCGGTCACTGGCTCAGCTCGCCCTTGGGACCGACACTGCATGCAGGAGTGCCACACCGTTTGTGCAGAGCCACAGTGAGAGAAGGCAGCCCCTTCTAGCTCTTCTGCGGGCACTTGGGCTTTCTCTCCTTTTCTGCCTTTGGTGGTCCCTAGGATTGATAGTTTTCCCTGACTTTTACAGGCTTTTAGGAAGCGTGGTTACTACAGTTGCTGCTAGTGTAAAAAACTTCTGTTTGCCTCCACTATTTTTAAGATTTGAGACAGCTGTCTTTACAGTTCACATGCAAACTACATACTTTATAAGAGAAATAAAACCTATGGATTTCTATTTCAACTCTTTCAAGTAGGAGACTCAGTCTTTGAAATGACAGAGATTTTCAAAACCCAGGAGGATGCAATAAAAGCCAGGATAGGGTGAGACAGGAATTTTGAGGAGTTCCAGGAAGAAGGAATACACATAAAATTGAATCTGTGGGAAAACAGAGCAGAAGGAAAGGGTGTGAGACAGCAGAGGCGAACAGAGTGCCTTCTCTGAGAACTGTCAAAGAAGGAATTCAGAACACACAAGTGAAAAGAGCAAGAGTGCTTAGTTATTCTGTAACTACCCTGAGAACTGAAGAAATGGCTGGAGAGCATCTCTGCTTCCTTAAACAGAGGACATGCCCGATGATTTCCAGCTCAAGTAAAACCAGTCCTTCGAACAAGAATAAGGGAGGAGCTTCAATTAAGAACATAGTCAGAATCGGAGCCCTGCAGTGATAGCATAAGTACTTCCAGCAGCCGGAGCTAGCAAATGAGTTAGAGAGCTAAGCCACACAAGCACTGAGATGCACTGAACGCCCAGCGTAAGAGGGACTTTCTGCGGTGGCACATGCCTGTAATCCCACCACTCTGGAGGGTGGGGCCAGAGGGTCATGGTTTTGAGACCAACCTGGGCTACAAAGTCAGCTCAAGGCCAACCTGAACTGTGTAGTGAGACCCTGTCTCAAAAAGACAGGAAGAGAGAAGGAAAGAAAGAAAGAAAGAAAGAAAGAAAGAAAGAAAGAAAGAAAGAAAGAAAGAAAGAAAGAAAGAAAGAAAGAAAGAAAGAAGGAAAGAGAAGAAACGGAGCTTTCCTTGTGCCAAGCCCCTGAGCCTACCTGCTCCTTCCCCCTGGGTTCCATCCTCCTCTCCCCAGACCTCAGCTTGCTCAGCAGACAAGCAGCAGCCTAGAATGTGTATCCCAGGTCAGTCTTCAGTCAGCCCAATTCTTGTTCCGAAGGAGGAAACAGACAGTAAAGAGCCATCAGGTTATCTGAGGTTCACCACATGGTACACTCGGAGTGTAAAGGATACATCTGGATAAACTGGGCAGCCAACCAAACAAAAACAATGTGGGGAGACAAAATAACTAAAAATCTAGAGATAACGTTCTTCAAGATGATTTATATGGTTTAGAAACTTACCAAACATGAATAAACCATTGTCAAAAAACTGGGGCATCATAATTAAGGCTTGTTGAAAATAACTGACAGAGATCAAAGTTAAAGTAACCTAGATGAACCTACATATCTAGAAGATAAATTTAAGAAATATTCTATATATGTGAAATTCCACAAGCAAGAACAGAAACAATGGAGAAGAAATGATCTAACGATATATATATATATAAATAACATATATAAAGATACATTACATAAATATACATAATATATACTTATTATATAATATGTGTATATGTGTATTATATGTATATGTACATAATATATAATATACATATGTTATACATGTATTATACATATATGTTATATAATATATATTACATGATTTGTCTGATATCTAGGCACAGCCAAATGATAAAGAAAAATATCCTAAAATATTCCATACATTAAAAATACTTAAATATAAGGAGAAAACAAAGAGACACACGTGTCAGAGTTGTGATTAATCACACTGAGTTCTAGACAATAATGGGGAAATGTCTCCTAAGTTCAAGAGAAAACACAACCTGAAAAGACACTAAATAATAACTATACCTTTAACTGATTTGTTCATCTTCAATATTTAGAATCAACTAATTAAAGATGGTTTATAATTATAGTTAGAAAATAGAGTGTTATTATAATAGACAATATGATTAATAGAGGTGAAATGAGAAATAAAATATCATAGAATTAGAGGGCTGGGGAGATAGATGAGTAGAATAAGGGCTTGCCTGGCAAGTGCAAGGGTCTGAGTTCAATCTCCTGCTTAAAAATAAATAAATAAATAAATAAATAAATAAATAAATAAAAAAAAAAAAATATATATATATATATATATATATATATATATATATATATATTAGAATTAGTATGCCACTCACATTTCTCACTTCTTTCTTTTTTTTAATGTTATGGCCAGCTCAGCCTGCCCTGGGGGCAGTGCCGTCACAGCCTGTGGTGCCAGGGATCAAACTACAGTTGCCTAAGCTTGCCTAAGCAAGTGTGTTAGACTTCAGAGCCATCTCGCCGGCCCTACCCTCACAGGTTAAGATCTATGATTTGATTAATCAAGAAGTGGAGCGATATAAAATATATTTCTAAGGTTATAGTTGTAACCAACAGAAAATAAACAAAAAGCAAGGTGAATATTCTCTAAAAATTCCTGAGGACTGGACTTGCACCTTTCCACAGCGATGAAGTTTTCCAGGCTTTGTATTTCTCTCCCTCTCCCTCTCTGTCTTTTCCTTTCTCTCTCCCTCCCCCTTTCTCTCTGTGTCTCTCTCTTTCTCCCTTCATTTGTCTCTGTCTCTCTGTCTTTCACTTTAGCTACCTTTCTGTCTCTGTCTCTGTTTCTTTCTGTGTGTCTCTTTCTCTTACATCACACACACACACACACACACACACACACACACACACACACACACACGATGCCTTCACAGGATCGAAATGAATCGAAGAGGATTGATGATTACCAGGAGGTTCTGGCTTCTGAGAACCCGTAGCTCTCCTGCTCTCTGGATTCAGGGGTGACTTTGGATTGTACCCCTATTGTTAGGTCAAAGGCAGGAGCACAGCTGCACACCACCTTCTAGGTGGCAGGTAGCACACATGTGCATGTCAGTCCACAGCTGGATACTGCTGGATGTGTCAGCCCGCATGCCTGCCAACCACACTCCTCGGCTCAAACGTCTCTGCCCAGACACTCGTGCTGAAGCCACACCAGGCTGCTTTTCCCAAGGATGGTCGAGGACCTTACTGCGGCCCATCCACAACTGAAGTGGATTGGGATGTGGCCTGGTATCTGAAATCAAAGTTGTTCATTTCCTTTTTTCAGGAATTTGAACTCAGTTTGGAGAAACTGGGCTGCAGCTCTCAGGACTAGAAAGCTGCTTTGCAGAATGCTGCACACTGCAAGTGCAAGATCCCTTGTGCTGCTGAGGCCACCACGCACGCTGGCGCTGCAGCTGCGGTTGATGGCGACCTTCTTCTCGTGATGCTTCCGGTCCTCGCTGTAGACCATGTGTTCCCTTCGCTTAACTAATACTTTAGTTAGTTTTGGCTTGAAAAATTCTCCTTCTGGGTTGGGGTGGTCTAAGCTCGGTGGTCTAAGCGCCTGCCTAGTAAGCACGAGGATGTGACTTTAACCTCTGGTACCGCATACTGTGATGGTCCCAGAACCCAAGCACACTGAGCCGGCCAGCAAAACCAGCCTAGTGGTGCATGCCTATAATCCATGCACTGGGGTGGCTGAGACAGGAGCATCACTACGAGTCTGAGCTACATAGCAGGACCCTGCATCAAATAAATAAATATTAAATAAGAAACTCTCTTAAAAAAAAAAAAAAAGTCTCCTTAAGACTCAAGTCACTCTAGTTCAGAGAAATCTGACAATGCCTGATGTCCACTTTGCACTCAGAAGGGAAGAGAGGTCTGGTGACTGGCAGACTCTGAGTAGGACGAGACACTTCTGCTTTTACAGTGACCCATTCTGTGCTGCAAGAACTGACTGTGTGTGGCTGAGTTTGCTTTTCCAGCAAGAGTAGATTTTTCTTTTTTCTTTTTTTTTTTTTTTTTTTTTTTTTTTTTTTTTTTTTTTTTTTTTTTTGTATTTTTGAGACAGGGTCTCGCTATGCAGTTCAGGCTGGCCTTGAGCTCACTTTTGTAGCCCAGGCTGGTCTCGAACTCACACCGATCCTCCTGCCTCAGCCTGACAAGTGCTGGGATTACAGGCGTGAGCCACCACGCCCGACAAGAGTAGATTTTTCTTAATTGCTCAATTTTTTTCTTCTCTTTAGATTATTGAGCGATTAGGTTGGAGGTCTTGAGATGGTTCTCAAAGCCTCCAGTCTTCGTAAATGGGCTTAGAAGAAAATTAAGAAGGAAATAATCTTTAAATTCTCTTTAACGATAGCTTTATTTTTCAGATTCAGAGGAAAGACAACCTCTATTGCTTTTAAGCCTTCAAAATATGGAAAAAGCCATGATATTTGAAAGATACCTCCTGCATCTCTCCATGTCTTCCAGCAAGTTCTTCCTAGTAGGCCCGAGGAAGAGCATAACCTGACAGCAGGAGTCTGGTTTGCCACCACCCTTCAGCCTTGGTGACCTCCGCTTGACCCTAAAAATGCCTCACAAGACCAGGCAGCGTCAAGTCCAAGTGGGGACTGTGACAGATCCAGACACAAATACGACTGATTTGTAATCATGCTTCAAAACATCAAAATGATTGGACGTTTCTCTCTGTAAGTTAGATTTATCATGGCCATAAAGCTCATCCCAATTTTTTTGAGAATACCCAATCTCACGTCCAACTTTCTCAAGCCCCAAGGTTACCTATTCTAAGATCAAGTGCTGCTTATAAGTAATTTCCAACACTTTTTAACTAACACCTTCTCACTAAGATGCTTGAAGGCTATCCCTGTCCCTGTCTCCTTTATTTTATTATTTATTTATTTATTTATTTATTTATTTTAAACAGTACAGGGTCTCAATATGCAGCTGAGACTTGTAGTGATCCTCCTATCTCAGCCTCCCCAGAGCTGGGATTACAGGTATGTACCACCACCTCTGGCCTAGGTTGTCACCTCAGCTTGTCCTAGGGGTGGGACCAGCACAGCATGTGGTGCTGGGGATCAAACCCGTGTCCCTGTGCTTGCCTAAGCAGGCGCTTAGTCCGCTGAGCTATCTTGCTGGCCCTCCCTCCTTTAAAAAGTAGCAAAGCCTACCTGTTTCTGAAGAAAGCTCCACAGGCCTTAGGAACGTCCTGCTCTGTGGTGCACACTCCTGGTTTTTCTTCTCTCTCATCATCAAAGCAAAGAGCAGCTCCTTGGGCTGACTTATTTCGACCTAGCAATGATCACCAGCATCTATCAACTACTCTCTATCAGCTACTTGCCACAGATTAAGCCATCCGATCCCCAAAGGCTCTGTGCCTAGGCAGGATTAGTATTCAGTTTACAGAGAGAAAATGAATCTCAAAACCACAGCTCTACCAGGTGAAGGACCTGAGCCCACAGTCCAGGGCAGACAGCCAGCATGGGCTCTGGGGCTCTGACTCCAGGGTGCTGCGGGCCCCTCTGCCACTTGCCTCTGGCCTGGTGCAGCAGGGCATCACGGAGCCCTCTGAAAGGCACTATAATAAACAGCCCCAGGAAATGATTACCGGTTTCCTGTAGAATGCGGGAGAGTGCAGAAACCAATCAGGAAATACAAGCAAGCCGGTTCTTCCAAGTCTCGGGACTGAAAACAACTGAGTTTTCCTAAGCAGTTAGATTTCTTTTGTCTCCGAGTGGAGACAATCATTTAACTCAGGTTTTCCGCTTCATTTCTAGGAGCTGAATAAATCTAACCAGGGAAGGCAATGCCATCACATCGTTCTGTTAGTATTACTAATGCGGACGAGAGATTCCTATCCACAGTAATACCGCTATTATTTCTTTAACTCTCTATATGGCAAAGGAAGGGAATCTGAGGCCCAGCGCTTTGGAGGTGGTAATAGCTAGTGACATCATTTTCATTTTACTACTTTTGTAATTACCAGTAATCAACTATATGGGCTTTCAATTTACACGTGATAGAAAAGTTCTTTTAAAAATAAACATACTTCAGTAAAAATTTGAGTTTCTCTAGAGAAATTGCTAAGTAGCAATACAGCTGGATCCAAAACCAAACAAAGAAACAAAATGAAGATGAGTTGAGAAAGTGACTTCAGTCTCAACCTCTTACTTTGGAGCCGGAAAGAGCAGAGTTAAAAAAATCACGGGTCCCTGATCTCAGAGGTGGGTGTGGGAGGTGGGGGTGGGGGGAAGTCCTTACCCACGAATCTCACCTTCTAATTTTATTTATGAATTTCTCTTGTCTCCTCCCTCACTTCCCCTGTGTCCTGTGTCTCCTGCCCTCATCTAGGGGTGTGTGTGTTGGGGGCTGGGGGAAAGGCTGAGTGATCCAGGACAGCTTTGTTGGACTAAGCCCCTGCAAGAAGACAAGAGTGGCCAGGGAAGCCCAAGCCCACCATGGACCAGCAAGAAAGCCCCGAGACAGTCCAGCTCCTCTGGCTCGCTGGTCCTGGGAAGTTTCAGTTCTTCAATTCGTGCAGAAACGGCGTTGCTGAAACTGCTTGGACTGCCGATTCTCTGCCTCTTCTGTCTCCCAGCTTTGAATCACCCGACAGCGTGCGCTCCTGCGAGACTTGGGAGGGGATCCCAGAAAGTACTGGGCAGGAGAGCAGGGAGGCAGCGCCCCGGGCGCTGCTCGGTCCTGGCCTCAGCACCTTGACCTCCGGCGCGCACGCACCCCCTCTTTGGACTCCAGCGGGCCAGGGGGTCCGAGGGCGGAGATAACCCGGGATGGGGACCGCCCGGGCCTGGGAGGGGGCGGGCGACTCCGGAGAAGACGCCTGGGAGCCAGGGAGGCTCCAGACACCCGGAGGAGCTCCGAGATCTAGGAAAGCAGGGCTTGGAGTCTCCCCTCTGTAGGAGTTCTGGGGCAGGTGGAGAGGGCAGCCGCGCTCTCGGTCCTGGGACGGCAGCCGCGGGTGGGATGGAGGGGCTGGTGCTTGTCAACGCCCTGGCCACGCGGCTGCTGTTCCTGCTGCACTCGCTGGCCGGGGTCTGGCGGGTGACCGTGGTGATGCAGGAACCACGCTACTGGCTGCTCGCGCTGCTCAACCTCTCGCTCGTTCTGGAGACTGTGCTCACCCTCAAGTTCAAGCGCGGCAGAGGCTACAAATGGTGAGGACTCCTGGGAGTGGGAGGCCGGGGTCTGGTGCTGTCCCTGGGGCACTGAGGAGCAGCCACGGGCTCGGTCGGACCCCTTTGTCCTCCCCAGAGTTCGGGAGGCCTGAGGGGCTGTCCATTCTTGGGGAGCGTCTGCGGCAACATCCTGTTCCAGGTGCCTGGGAAGCCCGGCACCCTGAGCACAGCCAGCCAGGGTTTGGAAACTTGGAACACGGGAAGCAGCAAAGTGGGGAGAGCGCTGCTGAGCACGGGGTACCCTAGGCAGGAGGTACACTGCGCGGGAGGTTGCTGGCGCCTCGACTTGGAAGTTCAGGGTGCGGGGTGCTCTGCGTGCGCGCGCAGGTGTGCAGTGCCCTTCTCTGGGCTTTAACTACCTTGGCAAGGGAGGTGCGCGGTGGGTGTCCTGGCGTGGAGAGGAGTCTCGGGTCCTCCCGCTTCGGTTTCAGCTCTTTGCTCCTTTCCGGCCACTGGCGCATGTGGGCTTCTGCCGCTTCCCAGCCTTCTGGCCACAGGCACCCTGAGCTCGGTGGTATGGAACCGTCCTCAGGTGTCTGGGCTCCGAGGCCTCGTAGCTTTTCTTGCCACGTCGGTGGAGGAGCCAGTTGGCAGTGGTTTTGCCCTAACCCCAGGGTGCAGAATCCCTGCTGCGGCTGGCGCTTTATTTCCTCCCCAGAGCCTTGAATGGCAGGACAATAGAGAAAAAGATTCTCTGGCCATCTTCGAAGCACCTCCCCCAGGCTCACACTGAAACTTCTCCAAGCCAGGCCTCTTCCTGTATTAATGCAGCATCGAAGCTGTATTTTAACGTTTTTTTAATCCTTTAAAAATACCTAATGTCAAAAGAAAGGAGAAAATCCTATTAGCCAGTTTAAAATTTCCACGTATTCTGATGCTATACTACATCATCAAAATCATCATCAAATACAGAGAGGAAAACACCCGCATAAAACTCTCTGCAGTTTTTCATTTAAACCACAAAAGGATACGCATTTCAGGACAGCACAGCAGATAATGTTACCTCGGAAGATGTTAGGAGTCTTGCCTAAGTATTCCATTGTCAAAAATTTTCTAGAATTATCAGCGCTCATTCAAGAGCACTATTAATTTAATATAATGAAGACTGAAGATTTACCAGCTCCCTGCTTTTCATAGTTCATTAAGTAAGGTACTTTCCAGTATGCCTTTTGGAAAACTCAAAGAAAAGTGATATTAGCTTTCCCAAGAAACCATGGAGTTAAAGAAAAAAAAAAAAAAAAAAAGAAGAAGAAGAAGAAGGGAAGTGTCTGTCCATCCATCAGGCTCTGTAACGTTTACATTTTATTGAGTGGCATCAATGCATTATGTATAAATGTCTTCCATCATAGCACAATGAAGTCTGAGGTTGAAAAATGGTGCTTGTAATTTTGCCATCAACCATTGATGTTCCTAGGGAAATGTCAGCTGCAGAAAGGAGCCAACTCAGCAGACCTGACGTAGCCCCCTCTCTCCAGGAGTCTACTAGGTTATTCCAGTGGTGTAGAAGGACCACAGCCAGAAGAGCTTTAGCTCTGCTTCTGGCTCATGGTGGGTTGCTGACTTAAAATGATGTGTTGTTGAAACCAAGAATGTTTGGAGAAAATGGGTTATGGTCAGTGAGTCAGGCAGAGAATTAGTGTTTAGATTATAGACCCCAAAATCAGGCCCAACTAGGGCGCCATACAGGGTTTCCTACTTACTTTCTGTGGTAGCTTGAACCAGTTACTCTATGTCTCTGAGCATTAAATTCTAACCTATAAACACTTAGTTTATAGTTGAATTATATAACAACTAATAATGAATAAAAGAAGAATGGTCCCTTCTAGATCTCCATGTTTCCCTTTGTCTGCTGTTATTAAAATGTTATCAGATCAAGGAGGCACATTTTGTGCCTGTACCAGTCAAGCAAGTTTGGTTCACAGACTAACCAATCAGCCACCAGTTTAGAATTTAAAATTAAAAAAGCACTTGTAGGTCATAAAACAGATGTATTGAAACATCAATTCAAGAAGAACCTTGCTGGCTCAACATAGAAACTCAATTTATATATGAAAGCAATCAAAGAAGTTGATAGATTTGGGTTATTATAAAGTGTTAGAAGCAAATGAAAGCAGCCTAAATTGTAATGTGGCTAGCAGTGGTTCATTCTACCAAATGTATTGGGAATGCTTTGATGTTACCAGATATGACTAAATGTGCAATTATAGTAATTTGTGCTATAGATGAAATTCATACAATGTTGTTGCAAATTTAAGAAAAAAAAATTACACTGCTAAAAAATACAGTAAGTATCTGTGATATAATATAGTAATAATACAAAGGAATTTAGATTTGGGACCTATTTCATTTGTTGGTTGAAACTGTTTTAAGTTAAAAGAAAAAGCATTGATTGTTGCTCTTAAATGTGAAGACCAATTTTGCATCAAAAAAATCTAAACTGATAGATTGATTAAGGTATACATTGTATCACTATTTCTTCTACCTTTATCAAGGAAATATTAATAAATGCATATCAATAAATACAGATCTATGTGTAGAATTACATAAATGTTGCTAGATGCTTGACTCATGGCCGTCATATTTCAAAAATTACTCCATGGAAACATAATCTCCATATGTATACACACATACAAAAGATATAACTTCCAAACCAAGACTAACTTGTATTATGTGGATAGAAAATAAAACTGAAAACGAGGAATGGATGAAGAAATGCATTTATATTATCTAGTACAATGATGATGATGATGATGATGATGATGATGATGATGATGATGATGATGATGATGATGATATAAAAACTAATGGGCCAGATCTGACCTATTTGGCATGTTCCTCATATGCTGTCAGCACAAAGTGTTGCAGGCTATAGCTCATTTCACAACAGTAGGCTTGGAATAGGATTGCCCTTTGTGTCAGTGAGAAATGATGTTTCAACAATTTGAAGAGCATTAATAAGGAAGAGGTGGAGGAGTAGGTGAATGACGAGGAAGAGGAGGAGAAGGAGGAGGGAACTCAAGGAGGGGTGGCAATAGTCACCCTCCAATTCTGAAAATGGGCAGAAAAGTATAAAACTGGCGCAGTAAAGTCTGTATACATACGTGATGAAAAATCTGTTTTGTTGGGCCATCAAATTCATGCACCTCCTTTGTACTCTTCTGAGATGTTTTAAATATTTTCCTTTTTACTAAAAATTTATCCCCAGACCCAAAGAAATAGAATCTGTAGAAATAATGGCTCAAGCAGCAGTGTTATAGAGGAAAATGTGAACCTAATTTCTTGAAATGTAGCAAGCGTATTACATGTGCCCAAGGAATGTTTCTTTAGCTATCCTTGGAAAGGAAAATATGGAGCTGGAGTTGCTGAGTTCAGCTGCCTAGGGACCTGCAGCATTACATCAACACTATTAACTTGCCATTTGGAGAGCCTGAGTTTGTTGGAATCCTATAGGATTGAGAGGGTGAGCCAATGACCCAACGCTTGTTAAATTTAACAAATACATGCAAGTACAATTTGCTCTTTTCTACCTAGTATTTATTTCACCTGCATAATCACTTATGCTTCTCTAAGATGGGAATGAGCTATTACTTAGTTTAATATTTTTCTTGGTTTGATTTTCTCTTGTCTGGGCAACAGTCCAAGGGATCTGTGAATTGCCATTTAGGTAAAGTCAAATGCAAGACAATATTTCAGTTTTTTTCCAACCAA
This sequence comes from Myocastor coypus, assembly GCA_004027025.1. NCBI lineage: Eukaryota > Metazoa > Chordata > Mammalia > Rodentia > Myocastoridae > Myocastor > Myocastor coypus. Next base: position 22,034 of record PVJA010021747.1, read on the forward strand.
CAGTGATAAAATATTCCTCAGAGGAGAGAAGAATAACAAGTTTATGACATTGATTACGTGAAAGCAGGTGGCAGTTGAGAAGAAGTGGAAACGTAAGGTGGAGTTACTGGCGCCGCCGTAGAACCTTAAGCACTGAGCTTGCTCAGCAGGGCTTGAACTGTGCAGGGCTGCAAGGGAAGCCTATTATTTTTAATTAAGTGGCAATACCTGACCTATTTGGTTGTCTTTCTGGGTTATCTATTTTTCTTTTTCTTTTATTATGTTCTATCAGGTGATTGCATATTGAATCGATGAATAAAAACCATGCAATGGCTGCTATTGTGTGACCCAGCAGGAAATAGACCAGAAAACAAACACAGCTACAATTTTCAAATGAAAGATAATAATTGGACATAGTGCTCAAATGCACAGGATGAGAGTATAATACATACTGACCGTTGCCATGTTCCTGGCTCTTCCAAATTGGTTTGGAATTGGTTTTCTCAAAGAGCCTAGCTCCATCTTCACAGCAGTTGTAACTGTTTTCTGCCTCTCTGTTCTTCTGGTTTTTAGATCAGGAATCTGAAGCCTGGGGCTCTTAAAGCCTTCCACCTGGATTGCCCTTAGCAAGAGAGACTAAGAAGGGCTCTAACGTCTCACTTAAGGTATTAGGGGCCCCGAGTGGAGGAAGGAGCTTCATTTGAGTTGCAGTGGGGAAAAATAAATGGAGAGAGGAACACAGGAGTTTGAGATGGGACCTGAACAAAATAGGTACCTTCCTGCCTTCAAAAACTCATATTTGAAGCAAGAGGCTCAGAAAATAACCAAATAGGCAATTAATAAACAAACATCCTACTTCATAGGTAGCAAAAAGCAGGTAAAGAAATGAAGGCCTACGCAGCACGGTTGTGGAGCTAGGGAGCGCACAGAGGAAGCTTCACTGCGCGGTGTGGTTCAGAGCAGGGGAAGCAGCCCGAGAAAAGTAAAGGGAGAAGCCAGAAGCTGGGGGGTGGGAGGGACTTCAGGTACTTGGAGATCTCTCTGGTGTCCTCCCTCATGCCTCATCGATGTTGACTTTCTCTCCTGCTTTCGCTTCTTCTTTTCTCTTTCCTCTATCCCGAGGCCTCTTGTCAAACATTCTTCTCAGTTTTTAAAACTTTACCATACTTAGCCGGGCGTGGTGGCGCACGCCTGTAATCCCAGCACTCGGGAGGCTGAGGCAGGAGGATCGGTGTGAGTTCGAGACCATCCTGGGCTACAAAACTGAGCTCAAGGCCAGCCTGAACTGCATAACGAGACCCTGTCTCCAAAAGACAAAAAAAAAAATAAAATAAAATAAAACTTTACCATACCTCATTTGGGTCCCTGCATGTGACAAATGGCCCAGCTGGCTCAGAGATGGCTCTTTGAGAACAGAAAAGACCAATTAGGACTCAAAAGGGTTCTTGTCTTAAATGGACCCAATTTCAAACCAATTTTTAAAAAACTTTTATGAAATCTATTTTGATTATTAAATTGCATTTGGGAAGTTCAACAGTGAAATTTTAAAAATCTTGATTTGACCGCTACTTAGTATACAAAGTCTGGTCTTGATTAAGAAGTTTTGAGCAGTACAGGAGAACCTGGTATGATCTAACTCTGTAGAATTTAAAAATATGTGCTTTCCTTTGCCAAAAATGCTTACAAAAATTTTTACAGAAAAAGTTGGAAAATAAGTGCGCATGTATGCACACACACACACCATTGATCCTCTTGGTCCCTAGGGAAGAATTTGGGATGGTGTCCTGGAAATTCCATATGGTTAACTTGGGCACTGGAAATCCACCCAGAAGAGAGACTAGTGCTTTTCCTCTTCATAGTTGCTGTCCACATTTCCTGAAATCTGGCCTTAGTCTCTTAGTTAATCCAGTAACATTACCCAGGCTGCCTTAAATTTATCAACCTTGCTTGTGATATGTGTCTGGAGCTCTACAACATTATCTTCCACATGCTGCAAATAGTTGTGCTCTGTACACTGAGCCTTTAGCTCAGTGTAAAATGTGACTTGAGTTTGCACTTTTAGAAGCAAACATTGAATATTACCAGTAAATGACTTTGTCTGAGTAATGCAAGTCTTAGTTGAGAAAGAGGACTGTTGTACTTTAACAGGCCCTGTGCTACACTCGCAGTGAAAAAGTCAGTTTTCTCCTTGTATTTCACCCTGGTGGTGGGACCAATATGAATATGTCTGCATTTAGAATAGGATCTCCAAGAAAATGAACCCTCGGGCCATGACCATGCTTTTTCTGCACAAGTATATTGGTGAAGGCCTCTAGAACTGAGCATTAGGTTTATTACTGTTTTATAGCTTTTTACTCTTGGCTAATTCAAAAATAAAGTACAGATTACTGAGGGCAGCTCAGGTAGCTTAGTGTCAGTATCACCACTCCGGGGCTCCACGTAGTTAGTTGCCTGCTCCTGGCAGTGAACTGGCTGCACGGCCAATACCAGAATCTCAACATCAGTGAGTTATTTAATGTTTTTCCCAGTAGTGGAAAATTCATGTTTATCAAGTGACATTTCCTGTGAATGCATGCCCTACTAGCTCCTGAAGTTCCTATGAAGTGCAGAAATTCAGGACAGTGAAGCCACAGGGGTGTGAATAATTTTGTTAGAGAAGGCCGAGGAGTTAGCTCAGCCATCTAAGTGCCTGCCTGGCAAGTTCAGGGTCCCAAGTTCAACCCCTAGTACTGCATGCCTTGCCAGCCCTGAAACCGGGTATGGTCACGCATGCCTGTGATCCCAGCACTGTGGAGGCTGAGACAGGGGGATTAGTGCAAGTCTCAACAGTGTAGCAAGACCCTGTATCAAAATAAATAAATAAATAAATAAATAAATAAATAAATAAATGATAAGATAAAATTTGTTATAGAAAAACAGTATTTCCTTTAAGACAACATAAAAGTTCTAAGGCACATACCACAAAAGGCTTTTTGAAAAGCACACCAAGATAATATTAAGGAGATAGAGATTGTGAATATTGAAAAGTCAAGGTGGGGACCGGTTTTATGATTTCCCTCAGAGTACATAGCTACTGCCATAGGTACTTAGGGTGTTTACATTTTATCTCCAGTCTATCTGGCTGAGCTCAAGGAGCAGATAATATACAACTTACTTAATATTCCACCCTTATTAGAATAAAAATTAGTCATTCATGAGAAACAAAGGAAATCCGCCTACCATAGGCTCAGCTGCCAGCCCTGCCTGGGTTCTGTAGCATTGCTTTGCTCCCTTGCGTCCCACACTGAGCCTCCTGTCCTGCCCGCCAGTGTGGGCTGTGCCCTTCTGTGGCACGCCGCTCATAGCCCTGAATAGGATGCCGGTGCCGGTGATGGTGACTGTGGTTGTGGAGGGGGTCGCAGCTCCCGGTAGCCTGCGCTGACACACCATGCCCGCTGGACAGCCGTTCTCTCATGCCCTCCTTGCAACGACCTAGGAATCCATTCTCGTGCATTTCAGGGTGAGGACAATGATAAGGGACAAGGCTCCTTCCTTTGCTTAGAGTCACAACACATAATAAATCACGAGAACTTTTGTAGCGACCATTGAGGCACAGTTTGGAATCGAGTGTGTGACTTCACTCTGTCTTCCAGTGCCCTGGGGCTGCTCTTTGTAGACAGGGGATCCATGCCTTTGGGTTCCCCTGGCCAGGATCAAACACCTGGTAGTGCTATGCAGAGCCCTCCCCCTAATCCATGACTCTATTCATTGTGCTCTCTACTCAATAACCAGCTAGGTTTTGCTGGTAGCTATTAGAATGAGGACTCTCTCTAGTGGATAAAAGGTCAAAGGCGTTGTTTTTCTTCGTCATAGTTGAATGCCAGGTGATCCACTGGGCGAAGACAAGGATGGTCTTTTGATGAGGATGAGGCTAATGCAAAGAATCTTATGCAAACACGCGACCCAGAGACATTCTTGCACAAGCAGATATCCTTGCAAAAACAGAGATTGTAAAAGAGTAAAAAAAAAAGAAAGAAAAAAACAAGGAGGAGGAAGTCTTGACTATCTAAATATATTATCTTACAAAAAAAGAGATAAAGCATTGCACAAGTAACATTCACAGTGCATTTTATGTTCTCAGGGAGTCTTAAAATTTCTACAGTCACCAGCAACTTAAGTTCACTGATTCATTAAGTATTTATTATACTAGATGCTCTTATCGTGTTCTTGAAGTATATATATATATATATATATATATATATATATATATATACCATACGCAGCCATATGAAAAGAGTGCACACCTCATTCTGAGGACCAAATAAATAATTTTCCACAAGTGAAGTCCCAGGTTACAGGAAGGCCTGATGAAGATGCAGTCAGCATGGTTGGCTTTTAATACACACAGAATGTCAGAGGTGAGCGACTTTGGTGCTGGTCTTTCCAGCGGGCCGTGGTATACAGGAGCAGAGAGGGGAGACAGGTTTTTCCGGGTGAGGAAGCTGTAAAATAGCGGTGCTTAGGGTTTCCTATGGAACCAAGTGACTTGGAAGATGCCTTGACTTTCTTTATCTCAGATACATTTTCTGAGAAAAACAGTATGATAGATCCTAAAACGGATGTAGCGTTTCTCCCTATAGCTACTTTAGCAGTGAGGCACACTGTGTACGGTGGAATACAGTAGAGCTTCTGCAGGCTTCAGACCCCTTCCTGGGATGGTCCAGGCTCAGTGAGGCATAAGGAGTAGTCATTCTGCAGTCAGCTTATATAACATAGCTTGGTTTAACTTGTCCTTGATCGCCCAGCGGAAAAGCTTAATTAGGAGGCATGAAATGCAGAGCTAGATTGGCATGATGAGCTCTAGGAGGCTCGGATCAACAGCCTCCAACGTTGCCAGTTTCACTGGTGGCCCACTGCAATTGTGGAACATTGGACTGTGTATGCATCTGCTTGCTCTTAGTTCAAAGAGAAGAACTTGTTTTCTTTCCTTACCAATGCCAATTGGAAGGTGTATCATGGCCACAACCTGTGCTCTGTATTACTATTGTGAGGACAATACGCAGTTTGTTCAATCATTGCAAATGTACTACTGATGTGTTGTCAAACTATTATGTTGATATTTCTTATTAGAATTAATTAAATGAAAAAATTTTTAAAAAAACAAAATAAAAGGAAAAAAACATAACAGGAATATGATTTTATTTTTAAAAACCAACAACAAAAATGATGAAAGTATTTCACTTTTAGATGTACTTCTCCTTTACAGTCCCTAGATGTAGGCCTTCCTCAAAGGCTTTAGATATACAAAGAATGAACACACCACACTGGCTATTCCTGACTCTCTTGAAATTCCTCTCTGTCTCTTGTGTTATTATTGGTTTCCTCTCCCATAAGATCATGGAGAAACAAACTTATCAGCTGCCCTTGGCACCCATTAGAGCCTACCTAGTCCATAGCTAATTTTCCATTTCCTTGGGGTTTTTGCTGAGCTGCTGGCCATTCAGTTATAGCCTCTTTTGCACAGGGGCAGGTGCCAAGGGCTCTCAGGAGGGACATGGTGGTGTGAGAGTTGCTACTTAAGAAAACAAGTGTGGGAAGTGGCTCAGCAGCATAGATGCCTGCCCGGAAGTTCAAGGTCCCAAGTTTGATCTCTGGTGTAGGAAAGAAAGAAAGAAAGAAAGAAAGAAAGAAAGAAAGAAAGAAAGAAAGAAAGAAAGAAAGAAAGAAAGAAAGAAAGAAAGACAGACAATAATAAATGGGTGGAGGCTGGGTCAGGAAAGTGTCTTTCTAGGCATTCAGAGATGGGGTGTTCTGCAGAAGTGTTGGGATCATTTTGGGGAACTACAGATAGATATGTGAAATTCAGAGGCTGTTGTGTGTACCATGCTGCCTCCTCTCAAGGACAGAGAAAGGCTTTGCTGAATGATCTCAATAGAAATTGTGCATGCTAAAGCTGACATAGAAAAACCAGAGACTGGTGTGGTGGCGCGCGCCTGTAATCCCAGCTCTTGGGAGACTGTAACAGGCAGATCACTATGAATCCGATTATGAGTCTGATCTAGTAGTAAGACCCTGAACGATCAGCATAAAAGAGGACAGATACTCTTAAATCCTAGACAGTGTCCTCCTAGAAGAGGACATCCTGACTTTATTTCTTTATTTCTGTGAAAAGAAACCCATTATATATAATGTCCCAGAACATTTACTGTGGACACTTAAGGTACTTGTAATGAGAGTGTGGATCTTAGCTCTAGCAACTCCACTATGTTTTATAGCAGAGAAAACACAAATAAAATCTGGATTCATACAGAAGCAATTTTTGAACATCAAGTTTGCTTTACTTAAATACTACCCATTTTCAGGTTTACATATGTGCTTAGAAGCCAGAAAGAGAAAGATTAAACAGGTATTATGGTCCATTCTTCCTCTGTCTACTTACTTACATTGTTATATGCTTCTAAAAACGCACACTACTTTTTCAAAAAGAAAATAACGGTGATTGTCATTTTTACAAAGAGCTAAATGGAAACAATGCTAGACTAATGGTGAATTGAATTAAATAAAATCCATTGCAAGACTAAATTGCTAAGTGCCATGATATAATCACTTTGCGAACATATAATTTGTCAACATGACAGCTTTGTATGATAACCAACAAGCTATTTTTTGGATAAAATGAAATGAGGAAAAACAGTAAGCACAGCTCTTCAAGAGCTCAGAGCAGCATTTAGTATGTAGCAAGACCTATATACACATTTGATTAATGAGCAAACAAAATAAAACAGATGAACTTAACTAACAAATACATAAACAAATAAAGAAAAAATACCTTTGAGATATTGCTTATGTACTGTGGAGATAATTAGTTTGGCTAATGGTTGTGGAATTTGACAGCCCCCCAAATTAATGTGGAATGAAAGAATTATTTAGGAAGGTTTTAATCTAGAGAAAGCAGCTGAGCAAAGTAATTTGGTATTAAAGTATTAACGCAGGGCAACTTCAGTATTCTGATAGAGCAGTTATTGAAATTGTAATAAATAGGGCATTACTAGTTTTGCAAACATTTCCACTTGTATATATATATATATATATATATATATATATATATATATATTATTGTATTTTCATAAAGAAGTAGCCTGAAAGCAGATATCCATGATTTCTGAGCTCTCCAGATCCTTTTGTCATATTCTTTTTCAAATAAGGTAGTGTCATCTACTGACTCCTGATAGCATCTAGTCAAATATTATGGTGAAATTCCATTCCTAAGAAAAAGATTGATAATTACAGAACAAAAGATGAGAACAGCATTGGTTGACTAATTTTTTAGAATTCATATTTTTCTCAGTTCAAAAATGAATTACATGGATAATAATCATACTATAAGCCCTCAAGTCAATAAATAATAGCTATAATGTCACAATGAAATACATTAAAACTTCCATAGGAGCAGAGCAATACTAATTTACTTCAGTGAAACTTCAAATGAAAATCAACACACAATGATATGTTTTTATTTTTTAGTACCAGAAATCAAACTCAAGACTTGGGGCTCGACAGACAGATGCTTAAGCCACTGAGCTATATCCTTGGCCCCTACATGATGATATTTTAAGATTAGATAGATGTGTAATCAAACTAGTATAAAGCGTCAAAAAGTGGAAAAGGTAGATGTCCTGGAGTCTTATTAAATCACAGGATATTTGTGAACAGCCCACAAATGTCTCACTCTGGAAGGAGCAAAGCCTGTAATTATGAACACACAGACACAGTTCTGGTGCTTATGTTGCTTAAAATTACGAGCAGTCAACAATTTGATGGCATTAAGTATGCACTCACTCACACATAGGTATGATTTTAAATTTAGAAAATCTCCATAGTGAAAGAAGATATAACTTTGACTTGTGCATTAGGGTTTTTTCCTAGAGGGGTTGTTCACCTGACCTGAGTTGTCTGAGACTGCAGGAACGCCAGGTGTCCAGGAAGACACACGTGTGCAGGCCGCGTTCCCACAACTACGGTGCTGCTAGGCGAGCCGAGAGAGCGAAGACAGCAGCACAGAGCACAAGGCAGGCGGGGGCGGGGCCCTGGCTGTGCGGTGTCTGGGAAGCCATGGCCGTGGAGGGAAATGACACTTACAAGCCATGGCCGTGGTGACAGCAGTCACCTTGATGCCACAGAGCCTCTGGTTGTGACACAGCAGTCACCCTACCACTCGATGTGAAGTTGGTGTCCTCCGCACTGTGAACTCCCTTCTTTCAGGTTATTGTAAGCAGGATTAGGATTGAGAATTATGATTCAAAACCAAAGTCTACCGCAGGTCATTGAAAGGAACCGTCTCACTAAGCTGCGGTCCAGGGTCGCCGGGGAGCAGGCACCAAACCTGTGGTTATGGCCAGTCTGCAGCACTGAGCCCATGAAACTTAGCGACTTCATTCATGGAGCACGTGTGTTGTTGTCTGCGTGGCCTCCGTGTTCGCCTTTAACATTTATGCTCTTTGCCCCCATCCTAAAGAGAACACCGAGTCTCAGGGAAGACAGTGAATTTCCAAAAACAGATGAAAGGAAGAGACAGAATTCAGATGTAGTTCTTCAAAGCTGCTGAAATTTCTACCAAGATGTAGGAGTTTCTGATAGTCACAGCTCATGGGCCATGTGTGATCCTGGACCTCTCGAAACAGAAGTCCTTGGAGTGCTAGTAGCCTTCACGCCTTTTGTTAATTAGTTCGGTCTCTCCATTAGTCATGAATCGGGACACTTTAGTATTCACTTAGTGAACCTTAACTGAAAGTTTAGTAAAACACTGTGATATATTGGGGGATGAGTGAGGAAGAACTGGAGAAAGACGGGAGAGCCAGGGCTGCCATGCAGGAACTCGCATGAAGAAAACGTATGCACCTGCGCTAATAAACATATAAAGCACATGGCAGTGACTAGGGTCGTTGAGGGTAACAGGAAGGCCTGCCGTGGCCTGACAGTATGCCAGATGTGGACTGGGAGATACAGGCAAAGACAGCCCCCAAACAGTGTTCGTAATGAGGGCAGACATTTACTCTCAAGCCATTACAGACCCTTTCTTCTCAGATGAACCAAAGTGGAATAATACCGAATGTGTGATTCTAGCCAGGGACCTGTGGTGAATTCAAGGACATTACAGATTTAAAAAAACCTTTTTTTTTTTTCTTGAAAGAATGCAAAACAGTAAGAGAAGAAGAAGAAGGGGAAAAAAAAAAAAAAAAAAAAAAAAAAAAAAAAGAAAAAAAAAAAAAAAAAAAAAAACAGCACAAGTATTTCACCAAATAAAATAATAGGAATTTGACAATGGTTGATGTATTACATAATAATTTCTTTAAATTAGATGTTCAGATTACCAGACATAAACTTACAAAATGGGAAAGAGAAAAAAAATTTAAACAGTGCAATTATCCCAGCTCTACTGTATAGAGACATAAATATAATTTTTCCTTTCTTTTGTCCGTTTCTTCATTCCAGTTTTTCCTTCCCTTTGAATAGCTTCTTTCCTTTTTACAGTATCTGTTGTACTCATCAGATTGTATTTACCCTTTTGGGTTCTTACACTGGTGAGACAATACAATATTTACACCTGCGGGGCTGACTAATTTTACGTACCACAATGGTCTGTAGTTGTACCCATCTACCTATAAAAGTCTCAAGTTTTTCTTTCTTTATAGCTGAGTAATACTTCATTGTATAAAAATACCACAGCTTTCTCACCCGTTCCTCAGTCAGTGTGCAACTGGGCTGTCTCCAAGATTCAGCTGTGACAAATTACGCTGCCATAAACATGGGAGCACATCAACCACTGCGGTGTGACACAGATTGAGTGAAACATATTATTTCCTGGAGTCTTGGAATGATTCCTTCCCTCTACCGCCTTTTTTCTTTACCTCAGATACATCTAATGATGAGGGATTGAGGTAAAGTAGCTTTCTAATATTTTTTTTCCAGTACTAGAACTCATACCTCACCACTGAACTCCCACCCCAGCATGCATTTCTGTTTTGTTTTAAATAAACACACAGCTCAACTGACAGCGTGGAGCTGCTCAGCGTAGTGGGATATCATAGGGGAAGAGGAAGAAGAAATGGAGATAAGGTCAGATAATGGAGGCCTGGAATGGTAGCCAGAGTACAGAGTTTAGGTTTTCTGTATTGAATAACAGAAAATATTTGAGTCTTGAGATGTGTGTGTTTATGTAAATGATTTCTTAAGAAAATACATTGAAGTAGGAGCATTTCTCCAAGTGCAAAAATAAGCCTTATAAATTGAAGATATTTATGCTCACTGATTTATCTCTAGCCTCTTTCAAGAGCCGATATGTGGTCAGCACTTTGTTTCCCCAGATTATTATTATAGCATACAAGTAGGGGAGACAATCTCAAGTTGATCCTGAAAGTCAATAAAATTTCGATCAAATGTTTGATATGTCCAGAAGAAAACTGACATATTCCAACTGTCCCTCTGACCAGAATTTACTTCCTTCTCAGTTTTGTACGGGAAATGCTCTCTGCCGATGTTTCCTTTGATATGTAAGGTTGAAGAGTGACCACTGCTTTTTTTACAAAGAGCTTGCTCAATGTGGTCTTCTGACAGTTTCCTGCAGCCCAGCCAGCTTCCAAGTTGGATTTTGATAATATCTTTCTCATAACCTTTTGTTTCAACATTGATTTGGGGCAGGAGAGCAAAGGTAGGGAAGTATCTCATGAAATATTGATTTTTAAAAGGCTTTTATATTCCCTCTTGCCTTTCTCTTTTCTCTCAGAAGCTGGAAGAAGACCTTAAGGCAAGAGTCATTGGCCTTTAAAAAGTCATCCTCATGTTTCCCTTTTCATTTGTTTTCATTCGGTTTTCTCACTGGATTATAATTTAGTTTGGGTTGCATTTCATTTCCAAAGCATTGTTGCTGCTGCGCAGCTGACATAATTCAGTAATCTCAGAACTCTCAGGGACTGAGCCGGGAAGATCACAAATCTGAGCTCAGTCTCATTTTGAGAGGCCTTGTCTAAACAACAACAAGGATAACAACATATCAGCTGAGCATGACTCTCAATGACATTGTATTGGGTTCAATCCCTGGTACCCCTACCTCCACACATCCACGAGTACAAGGGTGTCCTAAAAGCATTTTAATAAAATATGTTGACTTAAAATATTGACTTTGAGATATTCTATCAAGCAAGAGCCCAATATAATACAAAATGCAAATTGAAGAAATAAATTTGGAAGATATATTATTTTTATCTTATGTCAGACTTTAAGAATCCATTCTAATTGCACAATGCCTCTTGATATACTAAGAACACCTGCTTTAGATTAAATGCTGTCCCCTCCCAGGCACATTGTAATAAAAGCCCCTCTGAGATCTATGTAACTGCCTCAGGTCCTCATCCAGATTTGTGTACTGATGTCTTAACCCTGGGTGAGACAGGATTTGCAGATTCATTAGGTAATTCACATGGAGTGAAGCCATAATTGTGGGTATCTGAAACAATGAGATTAAAAGAAGAGATGGCGTCTCCAAGCACATGTGCCGAGGGAAGGCTATGGAGGACAGACAGGGAAGGTGGAGCCATGGTCAGGTAAGAGTCCTCCCCAGAGCTCTGCAGAGCCACCGCCCCAGCCTTGTGCTGCCTCCAGATCTATGAGAACAACCAATCGGCTTCTCTTGTGTAAGCCCTGCAGAGGATGGCGTCGCACAGCAGCCAGAGTTACTGATGCGGTGTTTACGTCCGCTAGTAAGCGGGAATCACACTAGGCATCAGGGGCAGATTGGCACTTGACCTCCTGGGTGTCTGACCTCCAGCGCCTGCTCCTAAGAGTCTGCTCTGAACTTTGATCCATAAATAGACAATCAACACAGTCAGTGAGTTGTTCTTGTTTGTCATCCTTTTTATCTGGTATTTTTGTGTTCTAGCAGGATGTTATTATTTGAGTTCTCTAAATTTCAGGTTCGTGCTGAAAAATATAGGTAATCATTCTGAAATTGCAGTGTTGAAAAATCAGCTGTTTACCATCACTGTATTTGCGTTGTACAAAACATGCAAAGTACAAAATACCCAGTGTTGTGCCTGTAACCGATTGGCAGTGTCCCATTAAACCGTATTAAAATTAACATCTATTAATTGAATTAAATATTCAGCGAGAATGACAGCTGCTGGTGCCTTTTACAGTTACTGTGTTTCTCTTTAATCCATATGGCAAAAATCACATAAGGTTTTCTTCACCCACGGAAATGAACCCTTCAGATTGAAAGGGCTGATGAGCTGTAGTCAGGGTGTGTTCAATTGTTTGCTTTCTTTTCTTTTCAGTTTATTTTTATTGATTGATTGATTGATGGGTAAAATCTGACTGATCTCTCCATTCGCAGGTTTTCACCAGCCATATTTTTATATCTCATCAGCATCATTCCCTCATTCTGGCTCCTGGAAATGCACCGGAAGACCCAGGTACTTCTGTAAGACCCAAACTCATCATGGTCACTGTATGCTTGGACTGATTTCAAAAGTTTCCCCATCTAAGGGGCTGGGGTCATGAAGAACTGAATACAGAAGGGGCACTGGCTAGAGAAAGTAACTCCAAGATGTGTCAAAAAGTAAAACATATTCCACTGGGTTCCAAATTAAGATAACAGAGTTAATTAATGCTTTCTGTCAATAGTCTTGCCCCTGGGAGCCCCTTCTTCACCTACACTGTATTGCATGTTTTCATGTGAATGTGGTGGTAGGATCCGGGCCTCTGCAACCTTCAAGAGTCTCTCTGTGAGCGGAGCCCCCTCACCTAAGATCCCGTAAAATGACATTTTAGAAATTACAAATTATCAAAAAAAAAAAAAAAAGCACTTTATTTTTTCAAGCTCGAAGTGACAATTTTTTTTCAATTTTTTTATTGTTTAAATTTAACAATGGTTATATTACATATTTTCATCATCAGATCAGTTCAGATTAATACATATAGGTATATAAGATTAATCAAACAATTAAACATTATCCTTTCTAAATCCACATTACTTTTTTTTTTCTTTTCCCCTTTCTTTTCTTTGAAAGTTGACATATTGCATATTGTCCTCACAATCATTCTACAGAGT
>PVJA010021748.1:0-35146 GCA_004027025.1 Myocastor coypus
TTTTTTGAACCCCTCCAGCCCAAGCTCCAGCACTGAACCCATCAAATAGCCCGTTTGGCAATCGTTCCGGTCCACGAGCCTACCAGGACTACTCAATCCCAAAGCTCCACCTCCACCTACAGACCACATCCCCCAGGATTCAGAAAAGCTAGCAGCCAGAGCCCCAACACAAGAGTCAGGAACCTCTGTAGAGTGCTTTCCCCCCAAAAAACCAAAAAAACAAAACAAAACAAAACAAAAAAAGCCTTTCAATGGTCCCACAACCAATTTTTAATGGCTATTGTAAATCACCTAGCCTTCTCTTGTGTAGCAGTGCAGGGGGTCTTGATGGATGAGTTTATCTTTCTTTAGTTATCTGGACTCTTTAGGAAATTCCTAATAATGAAAATATTGGGCTCCCAAGCTGGGCCTGAGATTGTTTTGAAGCCAGGCTTCTCTACTAACAGCTGTGCTTCATGCTTAAGAGGTGCACTGTAGAGAAAACTTTTTGGATTTCAGACTCTGTAAAAAAATAGCAGTGATGATGATGATGATGATGATGATGATGGCAATTCTTCCCTGACAGATTATTGAGATAAAAGCATGAAGGAGAAACACCTCAGCCATTGCCATTTTGGGTCAACCCCTGTACCTTTTCTACCTCATCATATCAACCTGTTTCTCTCTCTTTGAGTGGCTCCTGCATATGCGAGCTTTTCATTCTAAGGAATCATTTCCAGAATGTATCTTTCTGAGAGAAAAACACAATGAGAATCTTGCTGTAAATGAGAATCTTGCTATAGGTGATAGAATGGTAAGAAACCCAGGTTTTTTTCCTATTCATCCTTGATGGACCCTTGGTAACAGTCCTTGTGAGGACACTTGTGACCCTGTGCTGGCTCAGAGCAGTTCTGCAGCAGCAGTTGATGCCACTGAGGCATGAGGGACCATGTCTTTCCCACAATACGGAATGTTCATTTATTCATGTGCCCTCTCTCCTTCCTAGGGGTCCAGCGACAGAACCGGGGAGCAAAGAGTTGTCTGCTCATCTTGGGAAGATCATGAAGAAGAAAAGAGCAAACTACACCAAATGCTGGCATATGTAAGACCACTTTATGGAAACCAGGGTCACCACTGGATGAACAGAATTTCCAGATTTTGAGGGCTTGGGGTTTCTTTCCAAGCGCTTTTTCTAAGCATTTTTCAAGTTTCTCATGTCCAAGCCTGCTCCTTTTCCTTCTTTTTGTAACTCCAATGAAATAACCAAATAATGTGATACAAAATTATTGGGCATTTGTTGTTTTAATTCATTTTCAGGAATTATTGACCCAGTGGAACTTAAGGACACTTTAGAGTTGAAGTTTTTTACATAAATCCATCACCCTCCACAGATTAACAGCCGATGGGACCTGGGAGGGCTCCAATGTTCAAATGCTAAAATCTACACCAGATTTTCAGTAGAAAGGAAGTTATAGTGCTTGCATCTCTGAGTTTTCTTGTTTCATTTTTATAAAAGCTAGGACAACAATTGTGATGACAATAACAAAATTAAATCAGTGACCCTTTCTTAAGAGAAAGTTTCAGTTTTTATTTTTAACTTAGCAAACTCTGATCAACTGGCTCAAAATCAGGAACACAAACTCACAATTTTCTCTCAAATGATCTTTGTTCATGGCCTGGAAAATCTGATTTCTAGCATCAGATTGAGTAAGTGTAGGTAGAGTAGCCATAGTCAGAGCCACCGAGAGAAGATTTTATTTTAACTGAACCGTGGAAATAGAGCACAATGCCCTGTGAGTTTCTGTATACATTTATCCATTTATTGCTGGGTTCTGAGTTAAATTTTAATTTTAATTTGCATATTTTAATGAAGTCATGTACCCTACCCACCCCCTAAAAAGCACCATGACATGCAGCACCATTTGCTTTTAGCCAGGTTTTGATGAAAGCAGAATAAACTTCATTGCCTGGTTCTTGCAAGATGAGAAAGCACTGTGAGGTAGAAGCACCTGGTCCTACTCTGCATCCACGCAGTCCTCATTAAAATGAGCCTGAGCACACAGTCTGAGCCCTGGCTCCAGTGCACAGCTTGGGTTGGCACTGTTATTACCCCATCAAGGCATCTGTCCACTTCTAATCCTTCAATGCAAAAGGAACAATTCCACCGTCCTACATAATATGCACCAGCTGAATGGGCCCCAATTTATCAGGGAAACTATAAATTGCAGAATACCAGGCTGCAACTAATGTAATAAACCCTGTGATCTCTGTACCATACATTTTCGGCTGTTATTTAAGGTCTCCAGGGAGATTGGTGCCATAAAAACCATTTCTCAGGAATTCTGTCAGCTACAGAAGCACACTGCTCACACTAATATATTACAACTTGCTTATCACAGTCCAGAAGCAGCAGCCGCATTACCACGGGAGAAGAAATGATGCGTAGACCCTCTCAATAGGCAGCCAGATTGCTGCTTCCTCTGGACACACATGGCAGCATACTTTTCTCTTTCTAGCCCTCTGTCTACTCTGCAATTTTTCCCTACGTTTATTTCCTGAGCTCAAAGGATGCTACATAAGGCTTCCATTGATTTTTGCATCTCATTCCTTTTGGTGCAAAGATGAGTGCAGCATCAGTGAAAGATTATAAAATTAAGGGGAACATTGTGACCTTGAGGGCCACATATATCTACAGAAAAGTCCCACAAGATATCTGTGTGGCCTTTAGTGGGCCATGCAACTTCTCTGAGTCTTAATTTTTTTCACCTGTATCAGAGTTTGATTTTTTTTTTTTAAGAAGCAACAATGTCTCTTGTGAGGATTAAATGAGATAACAGATGTACAAAGCTTATTACAGTGTCTGCTACAGAGCAGGGACTGAAAAAGTGTTAGTTTCTTTCACCTAATTAGTCAATGTAATGAACATAAGATGAGACACTGCTTTAGTGCTTTTATGTAAGAGTTCAAAAATATTGGAAACAAAATATTACCATGTTAATTCCAGCTGTTCACCTACTAGAGATGTCTAATTCAGATTTTAGGATGTTGGGAAAAACTTCCTCTTGTTTTAGTTACTTAGGACTGCCATAAGAAAGCACAAGCACCAAGGGGTTTTTGCAATAGAAGTTCAGTTTTTCACCATTCTGGAGGCTGGGAGTCCAATGTCAAGGTGTTGCCAGGGTGGCTCTTTTACCTCTGAGGCTTTATCTTTGGCTTTTCAAAGACTGTTTGCTCTATTGTGACTTTCCCAGGTCAGTATCTATGTCTTTCTGTCCTCTCTTTCTGGGGTTAGAAGGAGCTTCCCTACTGGTCTGTGCATTAGGGCCTTGATTCTCAACTTGACACTGGTGGAAGGCTGGGGAATCTTTAGGAGAGGGAATCTCATAAGAGATATCAGGCCAGTGGGGGCCATGCTCTTAAATAAGGATGGTGTGGCCCTGCCCCTTCCTCTTCCATTCTCATTGCCCAGTCACCATAAGGTGGACAATCTTGCTGTACTATGCATGCCTCCTTGTAATGGGCTACTTGCCACAAGCTCAAAGGAATGGGGTCAAGTGACCATGGATGGAAATATTGCAAACTGTGTGCCAAAGTAAACATTTTGTCATTGCAAGCTGCTCATCTCTGATGCTTATTACAGCAGTGGAGAGCAAATTAGCATGGTTTCCTATAACATCAGTTCTGTCAAATTAGGATCCAACCCAATGACCTCATTTTAACTGAATTACCTCTTTAAGAACACCATTTCAAAATATAGTTCCTAAGATACTAGGTTTAGGACTTCAACAAGTGAATTTTGGTTTAAAAATGAATTTTTGGGTTACATAATTCAGAATTGAAAACCCCCAAACCTGCCACTTCTGTCTTAGCAATAGAAAGTGGAGAAAAATCCAATTCTGTTTGAGGCACTATCATGGGCTTATTACTATTTATTTAAAACATGAAGTGAATTTGGAAACTCATGCACTGTATTAACCACAAAATCATTCCAACAGACACAGAAATTGCAGTAAAAATATTATTGTCTGGTGATGTTCTCTGCCTAATTGGCTACTCGGTGAAGAATTTGAGAAAAAATGTCAAGTAATGGATTAGTAATCTGAAGACTGTGAAATTCTTTAGGTTGCCGAGAATCATTTCCCAGCTTAATAGAGCTGGTAGTTATCTAGTGCACTGTCATGGTTGGTTTGTCCCGTGATGGATAATGGCTGGATCACAGAGTTGGACAGCTGTGTTCTGAGGGGGCTTTGCACATCAGTACAGAGTCTTGCTTCTCAATTCTAGGGACTCAGGTTTGAGAACTCAGAGGGGCTTCTTATCCCATGCCTCGGCATGGGAAACCTCTCAGTTAGGGCATGGGAACTAGATCTGGGGGGGTGTATTAGTTTCATTGCTTCTGTAATGAAGTACTATCCACTTAGTACCATTGCATGCAACCATGCAAATGGAATAACTTAGATTTCTACAGGTCAGCAGAGACAAATCTGCTTCACGGGGCTAAACTCCAATTGTCAGCAGTCTTTGTTCCTTTTAGAGTCTCTTGGGACAATCTTGCATTTCCCAGCTTGTCTAGATCTCTTGCATTCTTTAAGTAGAAATGCCATCTTTAAAGCCAGCAGCATCTTCGAGGCCAGCTTCATAGCATCACCCATTCTCTTGTTGGTCCTCAGATTTTGGCTTCTGTCATCACATTCTTCTGTTACTTGTCTTCCACTTTTACTTATAAAGACCTTTGTGATGACATTGCCTCTGCCTTGACAGCCCAGGCCAATCTCATTTCGAAATCTTTTCTAATCACATCTTGGAAAAGGTGAGATACTCACAGGTTCTGAAGACTGCGATGTGGCAACCATCGAAGGAGCCATTATCTTGCCTCCTACAGGGAAAGCAGGGGGAAATAGCAGGTTATCAGCACCTCCACATTCCAAAAAATGGCAGACAAGCCTGTGTGTTGGTGTGTTTGGGTGGGCTGGACAAAAACAGGGTTCATGCGACTCACAAACTCTCTTGTATGTGTTCTTTCATTCATTCACGTGTATGACAGTCTTTCCTTCCTTGGAAGATATCTCTGTTTCTACTATATTATACATTTAGCTTTAGGCCTGAAAGAAAAGGAAAAGAAGGTGAATTGAATCTTGTGTGTTTTCCAAGCTCCTGTTCATGGACTTTACTCAGCACCACACATTCTATGCTCTCCCTTCCCTGATTCTCTTCTGGATAACACTGAATAGCTACCAGGAGGAGGTGGAGTGCTTCATTGCTTTACTGGCTGTTTACTTCATGCTCTTTGTTTCATTCATGAGCATGCAGCCTCCAGCCACGGCAAATAAACCACAAGATCGCAGTGTTTAGGTCTAATGGAGGCTTCTTTATTTCTTGTGCACATGACCTTGTGATACTGAACCTCTGATCTGAAGGCATTGAGGAACCTCTGATCTGCAACAGCACTGCTACCCCAGCCCTGTCTAGGACTCTGACCCACCACTCTTTGGGGCCCAGAAGACCCCAGACTCCTCAGCCAGCTCATTGGGCAGAAGCAAACAGAGAGCGCTGACTTGCTTCTGAAAATCTCACACAGGGAAAGCATATGTCACTTCTTTTCTTTCTTTCTTCCTTCCTTCGTTTCTTTCTTTCTTTCTTTTTTCTCTCTTTCTTTCTTTCTTTCTTTCTTTCTTTCTTTCTTTCTTTCTTTCTTTCTTTCTTTCTTTCCTTCTTTCAGAGCAAGGGTTCGAATTCATGACCTTACACTCACCAGGCAGGCAGCCCGCAAAATGTGTCATTTCTGATCCTATTTCATTGTTCTAAAAGTGGCCATTCCTAGTCACTAAGAAGAATGAGGTGCCCTGCTGGAGGCCTTCCTCACAGCAACAGGTCACACCATGCAACTTGTGGGAAAGCATGAGTCTTTGATTAACAGCTGCCATCTCGTTCATTCTCTGGAAAACTGTATTTGGTGGGATTGTCATCTTATTTGTTGATAAACAAATCAGGACCCCTAATATTATAATAATATGATCTGATTAGAATGTGGCACAGTTAAAATTCCTACATAAGCTTATGTGAAATGTCTTTGCTTTGCAAATCCCATCTTTGTAACCAGGGCCTCATGTCATTTCCTGATGCAATGCTTATCCACTTTCTTTTCACCAGATTGCCCTCACCCATCCACCTCAAGCCACAGGGAATCATATCTGCCACCTCCTCACCCCATTCTGGGCAACAACCCAGGAGCACCGCTTGCTCCTCTCCTTTCCATCCTACTGCCCTATTCTTGTCACATTCTCAGGCAACCTGTGCTTTTGCCAACTCTCAAGATCCAGATATCTTCTACTTTCTCATATCTCCCAGCAAGCAGCATGACTTCCTGATGGTCTGCCTTCTCAACCCATTCCAAAGACTTCCAGACAATGTAGCCCCAAACCTCAGCCATCTTTAACTCTTCTCTTCGTTTATGTAGCCCGGCATCTGTCTGGTGCACATTTTATGCCCGCACTGTACAATCTGCTGGCAGGAAGATAGCCCAGAATTCCAGCTGAAGGTGCTCATGCTGCCAAGTTTGGGGACAAAGGCACCAGCTCTTATTCTCTTCTGTTTCCACTGTTAAGTGCCTCAGCCTATAACCTGTTCCTCTTTGATTATCCAGCAATTTCCTCAATGATCTCCGATTGTATTCACCTTGAGTATAATCCTTACCATGCATTGTTCCCAAGTTAGTTTTTATGAAGATGACTTCCAATTTCTATCCCTAAACCTCCCCGGCACCCTACTGAATGCAGAAAGAAGATCAAACTCTGTAGTAGAATACACAAAAGTTCCTATGATCTACCCTTCCTTGGTCTTTCCATTTTTGGATTCTATTTCTCCCTTTCATGTTTTTCATCCCAACTGAATTGTTTATGAGTCTCTATGCACCTCCTCATTTACCACTCCTCTGTACAAGTGTCTGGTGCATATATAATTCTTTCTTACCTTAAATTTTGGTCTAGCATACATTCTAGTCTGAGTGAGTTCATTGGTACTTCTAAAGTACATTAACAATGCATGACTTGGCCCCAGTTTGGAATATGCTTTTTGCTCGTTAGCACATCTAAGTCCCAAATATAATGTTTTTGACATTTGTCATGGCAGTAAATTTACTGTACACTGTATTTATTTAATGTATGGAATTCATTGCCCCTTTTACAGAGTGCTAAGGACTGTATATTATTTATCTTATTGGCTTCACAACAAACAACCTTCACCTCCTTTTCAGGTAAGCACAGTGCTCTGCACACAGAACACATACATGTATGTGTGGGCTGGGCTGGGCATAGTGGTGCATACATGTAATTCCAGCATTTTATGAAGTTGAGGCAAGAGGACTATGAGTTTGAGCACTGCCTGCTCAAGCTGCTTGGCTAACTCAGCAAGACCGTATCTCAAAATTTAGAAAGTGGACTATGGGTAGAGATGTAGTTCAGAAAGAAGGCCCTGAAAAATGTGTGTGTGTGTGTGTGTGTGATAAGGCTCTGGTAAAAAATTAGCAAGATTATAGTCTTGATAAGCATGTAATACAGTTTGTACCTCTTGGTACATAGTAAGTTCCCACCTGGGAACATGCCCCAGGTGTTATTGCTTGATACTTAGCCATTTTCAAAGGGGTGTTTAATAAGGATCCTAAAGGAATGTGTCCTTACTTTTAGAGCAGTAGGGTTCCAAGAGCAAGGTAACATCCTGTTTTTCTGATCTTCTGGCATCTGCAATGAGATCCTCAGCACCAGGAGAAACAGTCTGGCTATTCCAGAGGCAGTCTCTGCTGGTTGGAATTAATACTGCAGAGTAAAGCCTCAGGTCTGGACTCGAGGTGTCCAGGCCATCCTTTCAGCACAGAGTTGGACTGAGTATTGGTTGAATGAATAAACAAAGGTCTCGGAGTTGAGGTGCCACTGGAGGCTCTAGTGTGAGGCTCTCATCAGTGGTTGCCTCTCTGTATGCTTCTCTGTGAAAAGGTGGGGCAAGATCTTGGTGCCAGGAAATATGAGTCTTCACTCATGCTTTGCTCAGGGAGTGGACAGCTGTCTAACCATGCCCTCTGATAACCACAAATGTCGCTGGCCTGGCAGTGCCAGTCCTGGGGAGCACAGTCACAGGTTTGGAGCTGTGTCCTTATTAGAGGCATTAGCCTCCAAAGGGGGTGCTTAGGGTTTCACATGGCTTGCTGCTGAGCAGGAGGCCAGCAAAGTCACCAGGCTCTACATGATTTAATTAGAGACAAGATTTCAAGCTTTGTTTGTGTTCCCAGGATTTGGCACGATAGTACTGTTGGGACTGTGTTTTCTCGGCTTCCTCTGTTTAGGTAATTGGTCTAGCAGGGAGGGCTTTATTGGACCAGTGGTAAGTTTTCTCCACTGAAGGTTTGTTTTCAATATCCAAAATACACTTCTCTTATTTTAAATGAATCACTGGATACCATCCAGCCAAGGAATGCATGTCTTGGATACTCTTTCTTGCTTAAAGTCTGTAAGACTTGGGTAAGGCAGACTTTGAAAGTCGAGATACCTAACTATTGTATAAGAAAGAAATAGAAAGCCGGGTGTGGTGGCTCATACCTGTAATCCCAGCACTTGGGAGGCTGAGGCAGGAGGATTAGTGTGAGTTTGAGACCAGCCTAGGCTACAAAAGTGAGCTCAAGGCCAGCCTGAACTGCATAGTGAGACCCTGTCTTGAAAGACAAAGAAAAAAAAAAAAAAAAAAAGAAAGACAGCAAGCTCCTTCGGCCAGTCTTCCCTATCACTTATCACTTTTGTACATCTGAGAGCATTGTTAATCCAAGCAAAAGCGTGCCTTGAGAGCCTATCACCCTATTATCCTTTCACTACTGCATTTTCCTATCTACTTTTGGATGTAATTCATCCTATGGGTCACTATCCCATGTCCAGATGACCCAGTTTTGTGATGAGGCATGTGACGTCATTGATACTTTCTGTATCCATGGCAGACAGCACTTAATTGATCTCAGCACATTTGTTCAACGAGCTGGGTCTTGTATGTTGGGTTCTGCTCAGGAAAGGCCCAGGCAAGCGCCAGTGGTCAGTGAAAGTTAGCACATGAGATAAGCCCTGATTTGCCAATTTCACAGTTTCTATTAACTTCTAGGAATGGGAAAATAAGGGTAGGGAGGCGGTGTGAGTAAAGATGATTGAGAGAGGACTGTTTCACCTCAGGCGGGCCAGAATGCTGAACATGCTTCACTGAACACATTCTCTAAACCAGTATCCCATGAGAAGGAATTTGCCTCCCTGACCATCTAGGATAGTCTTAGGCAGATGAGCTTACTATGGCAGTGGAACCAAGGCCTGGGAAATTTTTTTTTTTTTTTTTTTTTTTTTGGCTTTTTGAGACAGGGTCTCACTGTGCAGTTCAGGCTGGCTTTGAGCTCACTTTTGTAGCCCAAGGCAGGTCTCGAACTTGCAGAGATCCTCCTGCCTCAGCCTCCCAAGTGCTGGGATTATAGGCGTGAGCCACCACGCCCGGCTGGACTGGGAAATTTTGATGGCAACAGGAAAAGGAAAGGAGAGGTTTGGAATATGAGGTTGCTGAGGGAGGAAGAAGTGTGGGACATAAGTGCTGAGGCCAGTAAGAATATAAATTAGGAGGGAGAGAGAAGAGAAAGAAAATTAAAAGAAAGGAAAGATAGGAAAATAATATCACTGCCTAAATTATTTCCTCTCCACCTTACCAACAACTACGTGCAGTTCCAGTACGTTGAAGTGTGCCTCAGTATGTCTGCTCTTTTTCTGATATTTTTTGGTTATGTAGCATTGGGTGCATTTACTCAGCCTCTTGCAAAATTGGTGTTATTCACAGTCAAAAAGTCATCATGAATGTCTTCTGTATATTTCTGCTTAACTACTTGAGCACAAAAAAGGCAAGTGTCTTGAAGACAAGGGTACAAGTGTTGTATTCATTCTGTTATAAATAATGAAAGCCATGAAAAAAGCAATTGACTATTTCCCAGGACTAGAAGCCTGGCCTCAGGACATCTTGGGGTTATTTGAGAGAGCAACATGAGAGGGAGCAAGGTCAAATTCTGTTTTGGCTTTTAATTTTTCCTCAAGATTTAAGGTGCCTGCAATAGCTTAAATTATATCCTTAATGACAGAAAATGTGCAGTGCGGAAAGGGTCTTTTCCTCGCATTCTTTCTTTTGTCAGAGAAGAAATTCCTTCCTGGAAGTCCACAGCAACTTCTACTTATGCTTAGCCACAAGGAATTATGGGAAATGAGCATACAGCTCCTGTCATGCAAGTAAGCTCTTTCCCTAAGAAACAGGAAGCAGAACTGGCTGGCAGACAGATAGTGACCTAAATAATAACTAGCCCCAGAAGCCAAGTGACCACAGGACTATGTCATTGGAAGGAGTATTTTCATTCACTTAAACTTCACCAGCTCACGCTAATAATGCTAAAAGGGTATCTCCAATCTGCGATACTAAGTTATCATTTCCTACTATGTACAAGAAATGCTACAAATATAATCTTATTTGCATTGTCCTAATGTCTCATAGATAGTATTCTCCTATTACAGAGACCAAGATAGACACAGCAACTTTGCCTGTACCCCTTAGCTAGCAAATGTATCGAAGGGATTGAAGTTAGGTTTTTCTGTCCCCTATTCTTGGGCCCTCCCCTAAATGCCCACTTGCCCCAGCCAGGCAAATGGTCTCCCCAGAGGCAGTACAAAGGCAAATTACCACCACTGAGATGCTTCCCAATATTTTATGTATACTCATTCGTGGATTTAAGGATCTTTTAGGTATTTTTGTTTTTTCTCCCATTGACCTAAAACCGTTTTTTATAAAAAAGGTGTGCTTAGGTATGATCCAGTGATTCTCAAAACAATCTTTCCCCTCCCATGTCTAATTTTTCTCTCTGACTGCTCCACTCTTGTTTGCAGCTCCTGTGGCTGGAGAAAGCCAGGCCAATTTTTAGAATGTCAATCATTTTGAAGGGCGACTTTCTTGCATGACTTGGTAAGATCTGAGAGGAGGATAGCCACAGTGGAGAGGCTGGGGTGAGGCGTCCCCAGGCAGCTGGCAGTCCTGAGCATCCAAATGTAATTGCTCTATTTTATTCACCGCAGCCTGCCCGCTGTGTTCATCAGACTGCCCAGTGGAACAGAAGGCAATCAGGGCTGAGATGGCCGCAGAAAGTCAGGCACGTACAGCCCAAGTTAAAAATATGTAAAAATGACTCGGATGTGATTTGCTCTCATCAAATTCAATTTCTGGATAAGAACAAGAGGAAACAGTGCAAAACTGGGGCACCAAATTTCATCTTCACTAAAGAAAATGCAGTGCTGTGAACATTTAATAGCGGCAGTGTCCAACTGCCCATAGTAAGTGCTTGCTTAATGCAGAGACAAGGCAGGGAGATCTAGAGTGGGCAACTGAAGGCATTTCCATTTTATTTAAGAAACTCTTTGATCTGTTTTGAAATTTAGGATTCTGCTTTTGACTTTGCTAGATAAAGTTGGAGTAGAAATGAATTATTCATATAAAATATTGCCTCAATAACACTGCATCAAATAAACATAATGAAAAGCTGCCCATGTTATATAAGGGAACCTAAGTCACAACTCTTTTGAATTGCAAAGTTAAGCACTTGGGGCCAGACTCTCCTCCAACATTACTCTAAGGAAGAATCTGCTTAGGAGAATGTAAAGCTCAGATCTTTTTTTTATTTCTGGCCAGACATGCATTTGTGGTTTATGAGTTTAAACTACAGTTGTTACCATGGTGTTATTAAATCTTACAGTCCTCATCCTGATTCCATCCAAGTCATTGGAGGCCAGAGAACATTTTCCATGACATTGTATCCAATATCACTCCAGCATTTTAAGTTTGCCATAGAAACATAGTACCCAGTATTCTTCCCATACCTAAAGATTGTACATATTATGATATTTTCAGCAACCACTATACCTACCAGTATTCATGCCACAGAGGGAAAATTGCAAAGCAAATGACATCCAGATTTATTAGTGGTGTGTGTGTGTGTGGTGTGTGTGTGCAAGCACAACGATGCTTTGCTTAATAGATTAAAAGAAAGAGAAGGATAAATGAAACCTAAATAAAGAGTGTATGCCAGGGGAATTGAGCTCTGCTGAAATTCAATAGATAACACTTGAATTCTTGCTGACAGTTCAACTTTAAAGAATTGTAGTTCAATAAAGGCATAAGAAGCAGCTGAATCAGCCCTGGGGAAAATGGTGAAGGAGGCGGAGTTTGTATTCAGCATTGCCCTTGCCACTGCCCTCTGGGCCGTGGACACTTGAGGTCCTGCAAGGATAGGTCTAGCACCTTGAAGTGGGTACTTAGTGAGTCTTAATCACTGCCTTGAGGTCCTCATGGGATGTTGTAAAATTGGATTCCTAGATCATAGCCCAAATCTGAATTGGGATCTCTGGGCAGGTCCTGATCTGGTCCTGGGCGCCATCATGAAGGGAGGAGCTTGAGAGTGCAGCTCTGCAGTTGGCCTGCAAGGCAAGTGCTGGCAAGGACCTTGTTCCAGGCTAAGTCTGTCTCCAAATTCATGCATGGATGCCTGGCACCCCAGTATTACTGACTATATTAGGGAGTACTAGGTTTAGATTGGATTTTGAGGATGAGGCCTTCATGATTAGATTAGTGTCTAAGATGAGGAGACACATAACCTCTCTCCTCTCTAAGCACAGGCACACAGAAAGGCTGTGTGGGTGCACAGCAAGAAAGTGACCTTGTGCAGGTCAGGAAAGGGACGACCCCTGACACTGAATCTTTTTATTTTATTTTATTTTAAAGTACAGGATCTACAGGGTCTCACAACACACACCAGACCTGTAGTGATCTTCCTGTTTTTAGCCTCCCAACCTCTGGGATTACAGGCACACACCTCCATGCTCAGTCTAAATATTCATCTCAGTGCACCCTGGAGGTGGAACCAGCACCGCATGCCAGTAATCAAACCCCAGTCCCTGCATCTGCCTAAGCAGGTGCTTTAATCCTATGAGCTATCTGGCTGGTTCTCCTACTCTGAATCCTTTGTTACACTGATCATGGTCTTCTCTGCCCCTAGCACTGTGAGGAAATAAGTGTCGATTGCACAAGGGAGGGAGGCTGTGAGATTTTGTTATGGCAACCTGAGCTAAGACAGTCATCAGAGATGGTATAAGAGTTCCCATCTCTCATGATGGTGGAGAGCTCAACAACAATTCACATGGTGAGCTGAGCCCAGTGAGTCAGCTGACATGGGGGGGGAAAGAGCAGGGATGGATTCTGTATTTACTGGTGCTGGAGTCTTAGACCACTCGACTTTGCATCTAGGTTTGATGGTGCATGTGATAAAGCTTTATAAGAAAAATATATAATAAATTGTTCTAAGAATTTAATGAGACAGCACAACTGCTCAGAGCCATGTGGCCAAACCTTCAGTCAATCCAGTTTCCCATAAACATGCACTTTGATCAAAAACAAAACATGAAACTAAGCTTTTCATCCTTGTCAGAAAGCACCAGTGAAATTCAACCAATTGGCTATTGACAAATCAGCTTTAAGAGCTTTGCTTGCCTTAACAAGAACATTAGTGTGTAACAACTAATCAAGAAAAAGGTCAAAAGAGCTCCTTCTGATGCTGTACAAAAAGCTCTGTAACTGCTGTAATCCAGGCTCACTGACACTTGTCCAGAGTCTCTCAGAACTGTGTGTTTAGATGTACCACACGTTTGAGAAAAGTTTAACTTTGTCTGATTTCACTTTTGAAAGATTAAATACAAAAGAAGGAGAGCTGGGTGTGGTGGCGCATGCCTGTAATCCCAGCACTTGGGAGGCTGAGGCAGGAGGATTTGTGTGAGTTCAAGATCAGCCTGGGCTACAAAAGCTCAAGGCCAGCCTGAACTGCATAGTGAGACTCTGTCTCAAAAAGACAAAACAAACAAACAAACAAACAAAACAAACAAACAAACAAAAACAAACAAACAAACAAACAAAAAATGAAAACCTAAGAAGGAAACACAGAACAATAGTATAGCATAACACTGTTAGCGTTTAGTTCTAAAACATCCTCCAAAAGTCAGGTGCTAAGGACATGGTTGCCATACCTTGGGATTTGCAAGGTGACTGGATTATGAGAGATCCATCTTCTTCGGAGGGCTAATCACAACTGGCTTGCATGACTGAGGAGGAAGTTGAGCCTTATTGAGGGGATTGGGGGTGGGGGAACGATCTTGAGGGCCACATCTTATCCCTCATGCCTTCCTCTCTGGTCCTGGTTCTTTCTCTCTCGGTGTTTTGCCTGCCCTGAGGTGAGCAACGACCCCCACCACATGCTTGGCCATCATGGTATTCTGCCTCACTACAGCCCATAGCGATGGAGCCACCTTATCATGGATGGGGAAGTCTGGAGCTGTGAGCCAGAGTAAATCCTTCCTCCTCCAAGTTGCTTCCTTCAGGTATTTTGTCACAGCAATGGAAAGCTGATTAACATAAGCATTAACATAAAATTTTAATATTAATTATAGTTATCACACACATAGGAAAGTAATTAGTAAATATAAGACACAAAATTATAGCCAGGTGTGGTGGAGCACATCTGAAATCCCAGCACTCTGACAAGCAGAGACAGGAGGATAATGAGTTCTAGTTTGGCCCTGACAATTAAGCAAAAGTTCATGCCTCAAAATAAAAAACAATAGAGAAGCTTAATATATAAGTCAGGGTGAAAATCCTGGGTCCAATCCCCACTACTAAAAATGGGACAGTTTATATGACAGGCACTTGCTATTTTGAGTTTTTTTTTCCTTTCATTTGTGTATTTGGTACAGGATCTCACTACACAGATCAGACTCTAGTGAACTTCCTGTCTTCATCCTCCCTAGTGCAGGGGTTATAGACATGTACCACCATTCCCAGACTCTGTTGCTTGCTTAGTGCATCTTGTGGGCAGGGCTAGTGTAGCATGCAGGACCAAGGATAGAACCATGGTCTCTGCACTTACCAAAGAAAGTGCTTAGTCTGCTGAGCTGTCTCGCTGGCCTTATTTCAAGTTTTTTTTTTTTTTAATTTTAGGACCGGGTCTGCATGGTCTTCAGGGTCTCACTTGTAGTGATCCACCTGGAGTCAGCCTCCCAAGAGCTGGGATTACAGGTGCGTGCCACCATGCCCAGTCTCAGTCACTATCTCAGAGCACCCCACAGGTGGGGCCAGCATTAAGTTTTTGATACTACTTCTCAGAAGATAATACTTGCTATTATTGAGGGCGTTTACTGGCTTGGCTCTGGGTGAAGTGTTCCTTAGTCCTAAAATAAGCACTCAGAAATCACACACTGTGAGGTGGGTGATTTTCCGTGCTTTACATGTCTGAATTAGTTTCATCTTCACCACTAATAGAAAGTCTTCATTATTTTCAATATTTTACAGATGAGGAAAGTGAGAGCTAGAAGCTTAAGCAACAATAAACGGTAGACTGGTATCTTTGTATGGGATCAGCTCCAAAGAACAATGCTGAACTCAATTTAAGGTATGAAATATTTTTATAATATAAGAGCTAAAATATTTGTCCAATGCATAAGAATTCCTCTGAACTTTGTATCTTCCACAGACCCCCATCATCAGACCTGGAGGCATGTTGAATTCTGGGTGCCATTTCAAGTGACATACATCATACTTTTCTTGTCTCTCCCTCTATCACTATTTTCTTCCTTCACAAGTATTTATTAAGTATATGCTAGGTTCCAGGCATCATCCCAAGGTCTAAGAGAGCAATAGTAACAAGAAAAGACCATTGCCTTCAGAGAATTAATATTCTAGTGAGAAAGAAAAATGATATAATAGAGACAGTGGTTCCATGGTATGGCAAGGCATTGGCTCCAGGAGACTGCAGATAATAAAATTCTCAGATGTTGAAACATTCTCAGGTGTCACAGCATTTGGATAAAATTTATATGCATCCTCCTGCATTCATTATGGCATGTCTAGATTATAATGCCTAACACTATGTGAATGGTATGGAAATACTTGCTGTCTCATGTTGTTTAGGAAAGAATGAGAAGAAAAATATCCACACATGCGCAGCATATAGATTTATCCTTCTAAAACACTTGGATCCATAGTTGATCAGCTCTGTGGCAGTGGCACTCATATATAATTGCCATATCATATATAATATAATGTCACTGAGCCTGAAGAAATGCAAGAGGGGACCGTGGGGTGGCTAGCTGACTGCAGGAGGATGAGTTACTGCAGGTTGAGAGCAGATACTCTCAAAGAAGTGTCATTTATGTCAACAGTTGAAGCACACATTCCCTAGGTGGACTTAGGGTTGATCAGACACTATTTCAGGCACAAATCAGCTAGGACACAAATCTGGAGACAAGGTGGATTATGGTTTTCTGTAGAAACTGGCCCATGTTTTCTGTGGGGTTCATAGATCCAAGGGAAGAATGGAGAAAGTTGAGAAGAGACCAGATCATAAAGAACTGATGGTAGATTCAACAAAGACTTGAGCTTCCTGCTCAGTACATTATGAAGTGCAGGGGCTTCTGGCAGAGGCTTGAGGTGGTGCTGCTACTGCTTGGGAGAGATCTAGGAAGGAGCAAGGAGGGAGGTAGAGGGATGCATGGGGGTGCCACCATGGTGGCCAGGTGATGCCTGTCAGTGGTCTGCAGTGGGGCTGTGTTCCGGGCTGAGAGAGTTAGAGGCATGAGAGCAGGACTTATAGGCAGATTGGATATGAGTGGTGACTGGGAATCTGTTACAAGAAAATAGCAAGAAAATTGAGCAGATTTAGATTGGGGAAGAAGCCTGAAGAGAAGGCATGGAAGCATATCCAAATATTTACTGTAGTATAGCTTTTAAAGGTTTCAAGTAATTTTGTTGTCATTCTTGAAAAGAATGGCCAACAAAAAATACATCTATTAAGACCTTGTGTTGGCTCAATAAAATAAGCTAAGTAAAAATATTCTATAAATACATGCAATGCATTACAGGGTTGTGGGGGGAGGGACCCAAGGGTGTTTTCCAGTCGAGTTGTTGTCTACCACAAAGCTGGGGTGAAGAGAGGGAGGGAGCTTGCTGAGGAAAATGGCCACTGAGCTCCATTACCAAGCACAGATGTGTTTCTTGAGGTGAAGTGAACAGGTGGGATAAAGTTACAAGGAGGCAGGCATCAGCAATGCACACCAACTCTCCAACAGTGGCATCAATGCAGTGATCTGACTAATGTCCACTAATCCTAATGTCAACATCACTGGATTAGGAAACACATAGCAGAATAATAAAGCATGCTCCTGGGTGTATCTGGAGGGCCACAGAGACATAGCTTTGTTATTTTGCATTATGGAGATCGCTTCCTGGCCTAGGGAGTTTCTATTTGCAATCCCATGGAAAAGTTATTGGAATTTTAGTGAATTAACTCCAATCCAGCACTTTTACTGCCACTTAGGGTGAGAATAAAGACAGTAAAGCACATTTGTATTTTTGTGGAGCCAAGAGGTCCTAAGTTCAGCCATGGTGATGAAACCAAAGCCTTGACCCAAGGCTGAGCCTGGGTTGTATTAATTTGTGAAGAAAAGAGGCTTGAGGATGAGTACTGTGAGCTGGGCTAGGTAGGAGGCCTGAATTCACTTCTGCAACTTGAAGAGAGAAAAATACGCAGTCATCTACATTACCCAACTGAGGTAGTATGTGAGGTTTTGGGTTGGTGCTCAAACACCAACCTGATGTATAACTTTTATACCTTGGGAAGCCTCTTAGCTTAAGACTTGATCTCCAACACTGAGGAGATGGCTCTCCATACCACATCTCCTCAGCTCACATGTTTTGCTTGGGAGCTATGAAGGGTCCAGGGAAACACTACTCTGCCATCTTTGCTTCAAAGACTACAATTAGTGCCTTAGCTGGAATGATTTACATTGCTGAAAGCCAAGAGAAAGAATAAGGCAAAGTTCTAGTCAGCTCTGCAGCATCAGTACATGGAAACAGGGTCAGTTCAGTCCAAACGGAGACAGGTGCTTCTTCTCCAAGCAGAGTCACCCAAGTGGCCCTCCACATTGCATGGGCGCTGGCCTGCAATGGAGCTGTCCCCTCAAGCCTCTGACCCAGTTGTCATGAACTAAGCAGCTTGGCTCCCTCATATCCCTCTGCTGTTATGTTTCTGCCTAGGAGCTAAGTGACATGAACTGGATTCCCTGCTCTATGAGGTAAATGAAGCTTTCCTTTCTTTACACGTGAGCATGCCCAGCAGTGGGAAAGATGACTAACGCATATAAGCTCCCCATTCCTCCAGGGGCTCATGCACATTTGGCCCTTCAGTGGCCGGGCAGGCTGTCTTCTTGAACCCGTGATCTCCAGGCTCCTCAGTAAATCTGGAATGTTAATGATTTTAAAGGAGGACACTGTCTTCTCCCCAGAAGTGTCTGTCTTGCAGCTGCACCATTGCAAGCTGGTATGACAAGCACATGACAATCACAGAATTGTCCAGTCTTTCCAAACGGCATTGCAACAGAGTTTGCCATTTGTAGCCATCTCACACTTTGTCTAGAGAAGGTCTTTGCTTGCAATATTGGAACAACAATTCCCATTTCATCAAACAGAAGGCACCTCACGAACATCTTTTTCAGAAAATTTTTGTTTTATAATTCAGTGCATGATTTCAATCTGGGGAAAATAATAAAGAGCCAGTGAATAATATTATATTAACTCTGTCCTCAGTTTGACTACCCAACAGTAAAAAGACTGATAATCAATCTGAAGATGTGGCTCAAAGTGCACAGGAGTTATGCATGTTGGATACAGTCCCGTGTGTGCTCTTTATAATAAGAACAAATGGCTATTAAGGGCCCTCCCAAGGCCATCAGATTCATTTTACTTACGTCCAGGTTTTTGCTGAGGTTTGTTAAGAAAGGAACTAGAAGCCCCCTGCCCCATGCGTCCCATCTCTTCCTCAGGGTTCTGTTTTTAAAAGCATTCTCAATAGGAAATGCATTTCATTAGTGCTTAGAAAATAAATTGTTGAGGTGACAGATTCTGTGATTTGATGGAAACTCAATTATAATTGTATAACATAATATAGCAAGTGCTGATGAAATCCCATTAAGGTCTGGAAATCCAATATCTCATCTCTATGACTTTTAATTGATCTTTACACATATTGTCATCACAGCCAAATATTTGAGCTGATTCCAGTACACATAAACAAATGTAAGCACATTAACTCTGTTAATAATTTTAACAAGTAATCTGTATTTCCCATTAGACTGTCTCTTCGTTTTGCCTTGGCATAATTAAAGATATCGTCAATGATAAGCCTAATGTGTTATTTAAAGTGTGCGTGTATTGAAGTTTTGCTTTTACCATTAACTGCTTCCTGAGGTAATCTGCATATCCATCACTAAAAAATGAGACTTTCTTTTTCCCTGCAGCAAAATGCAAGATGCTGTTGGGAAGCAGGCTCAAGAGGATGACACAGAAACCAGACAAAGGGGCAGTAGCCTGAGCTTGTTGTCACCACTCAGACAGCCATGTGAAATCCTTAGCTTCTCCCATAATGCTCCACTGGCCAGAGGGGAACTCACATTCTGGTCTCTGCGGGGCAGATTTGAATTCAATTTGCTAACATTCGCTGCATTTCAATTCACTGTTGCTGAAGTTTCAGTGGGGTGGACAACATACATGCAGACATGTGCGTGTGCAGTGTGCATGTGCGTGTGCAGTGTGCATGTGTGTGTGTGTGTGTGTGTGTGTGTGTGTGTGTGTGTGAAGTGGTCAGAGAGTGTGCTTTCCTGTGCTCAATCTTTCTGTTCCTTCTATCTTGGAGCCTGGCCTATGTTTTTCAATACTATTTATTGGATGAGTGGCTGAGCAGACAGAGAGAGAATTTGAGCCGTTTTGCTTTCACTTGGAGACAGATTGAGAAGATGGGCTGGAAACTCCGCGATCCCCTACAGTTCCTTAGGCTGGAAGGGAGCATCATTGGGTGACCTGTGAAAGCGCACCTTGGGTGACCCTGCTCCTGATGCCTTCTCCTCTTCTTAATGAAATGGAGGCGAATCAGAACACACTGCTTCCTCCAGCGCGCTTGCCCATTAGGCAGAGCAACAGGGAGACAGCCATTCCTGCTACTCGATTCCTGACAGAGACTTAATTTGTGGGTTTCCAGCTCCTTCCGTGCAGCAACTATTCGCGTGTCACACAAATCATGACATTTGTGAGTGTTCTCTGAGTACTCAGATAACATTAAAATCTAAATCATGCTGTAAACAAAAACGACTTCTAATACCAGTTATGACTAATCCAGAGCTTTTGCTCATTACACACAGCAAACAATCTGGTTTACAGTCGAATGTCTAGAATTACCGTGCAGGCCCAAGAAAAATCCTCCCTTGTCTGCGATCTTATCTTGGCTCACAGGACAAATAGGATTTGCTCTCTGATAGGCAATCTCTATGCACAGGTGGTCTCCGTAAACAGTCTTTTCAGACTGATTTTTAGCAAATGAGTAGCTTATTCTGTGGTTTATCTGTTTAAACTCATCATTTTTTGAAATCGTCTTTGCATATATTAACATATTCTGGGTTTATTTTCATTCCACCGAGTCTTTGTTTCTTTGGATGGGGGATGCTGTCTGTTCCTCATTTCATCTGATTTGCTTTTGAAGCGATGGGCCCTTTTTTCTCCTTTGAAAATAAATAAAAATTTCTGTACATTTGAAAGGACTAGAGGACTTTGATAGCAGACCTTCATTAAGGGACAGGATCCCATGGGAAATGATTAGTTAGGGCTCTTTCTCCTCCACTGAAAATGTCTAGGAAGAAGAGTGAAAAAACAGTGAGATTTGAGGGTATTAGGGATTCTTGAAGTGGGTGAAATCAACTGCAAGGTGACACTCACCTCTCCTGTATTAGTGACCTTTTGCTGAGTTTTCTTGTTTGCACAAGCAGAAGCTTTTGAGGCATTCCCCAAGACACTTAATTCCTCCCTATCTGGCAAATTCTGGGGAACATAAGAAAGAGCGAGAGAAGCTCTCATTTTATCTTGGAGCTACTTAAATATTTATGTTCTAATTTGTTATTGACTTCATTTGAAGTTTTATCAAAATATAGATGGGAAAGTTTAAAGATTGCTCCTGGGAGAGCACTTAATCCATTTAAAAATAAATTTCTAATGGCCAGATTTTCTGGGCTTAAAACACGGAGCTAGAAAAGGAAGCAGAACCACACGGGCTCTGTCTATGCTCTGGCATTTGTGGACAAGGATAAAAAAAAAATGAGCAATGAAAATGCTAATTAAATATCATTGCAAATGCTCATTTTTTCATTTTTCAGAATTCTTGATGGGAGCCTTCACTACATTTCTATTTTAATGGCTTTCCATTGGCAGAAAAATGAAACTTCATTTAAGAAACACCTTAGAGCCAGCCCATGAGGCTGGGTCTTTCACCTTGTGCTTGGATCTTACTGTTACTATATTTATGCTTCCTTAGATTTGTAGTAGATTAGTTGTTCCAGAAATAGTTAACATGTTAATTGCAGAGCATGGGAGATATGTACAGCAGAGAAATGGATGCCTAGTGATGCAATTTCAGAGAAGAAAAGGAAAGGTAAATCTGTGCACAACGCATGCCCGCATGCCTGCTCCTGCCAGCCCAGCCCTGTGGGCACAGCTACCTTTTTGTAGATGCACGGCACAGCCCTGCTATGAGCTCCTGTTGTGGTTGCCTTTATGACACATCTGGCATCTTCTGCGCAGAGCCCCTGATGACCTCATGTCTTGGCTCTAAGTTCTTGTGGCAATGAGCTACAGGCTGTGCAGAAGAGACGGATTCAGGGAGGATACTGTGAATGGATACTGCAAAAGTCTAACCATGGCATAGTGCATGGATTCAGTTGTCTTCTTGTACAGATGAGATGCTGTTCTGTGTAGTCAGGCTGGTAGAAGTTTTGTTTATTTTCGTCAATGGGAGTTTCCTATGTTTTAGATGTTACATCAGTCTCAGTTCACAAATATTTTTATGGGTACTTAAACATGAATTTGAAAGAAGAATAAAAAAAGGAAGCATGGAAGGAAGGAAATTAGGCAGGCAGGAGGAAAACGTAGGAAAAAAGGAAGGGAAAGGGAGGAGAGAGAGACCAACTCTGTGTACTCTGGATTCCTGCCTAGTTTCGCAGAGTGGACATCACTTCTGGAGAAAGGGCGAAGGCAGAAAAAAAACTTTGGTGACTTCTTTGCAGAAACCTTCTTCCCATCCTCCAGTCCTTGGCTCAGAGCTAGACTGGCTTCAGTCCTGTAGCCAAGACTGGCTCTTGTCTTTGAAGATGATCAGCCTTCTAATACTTCCCCTCTTCGAGCTTCACCTTCCTGCGGGGATTTGCAGCAGAGATCATGAGATGGTTTCCAGGCTGAAGGACGCTGGCTGCTCAGAGTTGGTACAGTTCTCCAGCTGCTCCAGCACTCTCATGAAAAATTTAATGGTGTGATGGGAGGTGTTGGCCAATTGTGAGAGCAGGCTTCTGGGGTATTGGAAAGCCCAGAGAAGGGGCTTCCCAAGCTTTTAACACCACTCTCATGTCCCCAAAATCTAATGCTCTAGTTTGCTGGTGTTTCTTACTGCTATATCAGGAGTAAGTATTGGATGTGTGAACTGTGCTCAACAGGGCTCTCCAGAAAAAAAATAATCAGAGCTAATATATAGTTATCTGTTTGTCTGTCTGTCAGTCTGTTTGTCTGCCTGCCTATCATCTATCTATCTATCTATCTATCTATCTATCTATCTATCTATCTACCATCTACCTATCTATCTGGGAAGGGGGAATTGGGGATTGAACTCAGAAACTCATGAATGGTACATGAGCCCTCTACCACTGAGCTGCACCCCAGAGCTAAGAATGCATATACATTTACTGTTAGGCTTGATTCAGGCATTGAGGAGACTGGGAAGCCTCACCAACTGATCCTTGTCCTGAGTTCTAGAGAGATGATGGTGTAGATGCTGGTCTGTGTCTGAAGGCCTGGTAACCAGAAGTGCCAAGGAGGAGAGAAGTCCAGTGTCCCACCTCAAGTAGTCAGAGAGGGAAAAAGGAGCCTGGCTCGGCCTTCCTAATCTTCTTCCACCTGTTTATTCTACCCAGGTTCTCAAAGCCTGGATGCCCACCCAGCCTGGGTCTGCTCTACCCAGTCCATTCATCCAGTGAGAATCTCTGCTGGAAATGCACTCAGATATACACCCAGAAATCATGTGCAGCATCCCCTGGGATAGTCGTAACCTAGTTGAGTTGACACATAAAGTTAGCACCGTATGAAGTCTATTTGAAGTTACCTAGCTGCCATTGAGACCCCACAGACACTGAGTGCAGCAGGTACAGTCCAGAGCACAGCAGCTGTCAGAGCTCTTGCGATCTAGAAGGAAGTAGAGGATAACTCTGCACACCCCCCAGGAAGGCCCAGACAGAGGCATCTCCCAGCGACTGGCTGTGCTCAGCTGGCCCAGCATATGTAGTGACAGCTGAGATCAGAGTTGTGCCTCTGGGGATCACAACAGACAGAACATGCTGAGTGGATACACCTGAGAAAATATTGAAAATATGTCAATTCCCCTTAGAGAGGCAATGGCCTATAGAAATAGATGAAAGAGGTTGAGAGGTCACTCCCAGCCCAGTGCACTGGGGCTGGGAGTCCTGTGGAGAGAGGAGGGCACATGTTTGTTCATCATTTAAGCATTTTGCTCCTATTTGATGATTAAATATCAGATGTGCAGGTATATGTGAACAGTGTTGTTTACATGCATGTTTGCATGCATGTGTATGGAGATAAACTTGTGTGCATGTGTGTCTATGAGTGTGTGCACACATATCAGTACATGAATGCCTCATTTTCAGCATGAAGGAAAGATGACCCTTGGAACTTGTGACTCAGTTCAGGGGAAGGAAGACCAGTGATGAGGCCACCCCTGCCATTGTGACCTCTAAAGATGATGGCTCCCCATTCCTCCTGGACTCTCTTATATTCAGTAGGTGGAGGGGTGAGTTGGAACAGGAAAGCCAGGCAGAGGGTTGAGGTAGGAGGAGCTCCAGTGAAGGAAGCACAGGCACAGCCCATACTGCCGGGACAGGAAGAGCCCCCACTCCATGGGCGCCAAGAAAGCTCCACACTCTGGAGCAGAGATTTACAATTCATGCTCATTTTGTGCCTCTTCTCCAAATGGACAATCATGAGGTTTTGGATGCACCTGCCTGCTTTTTTTTTTTTAATACCATTGTCCACTTTCATTTTTCTTATATTCTTACTGTGATGAATATTGTATCTGTGTGTGTATTTGTATGTGTTTGTCAAGAAGAGGTAAGGGAAAGAGGAAGAGTGATTTGTGGAGGTTAGAACAAAATTGTTCACTTCAAGCAAAGAAAATTCATGTTTTGCTGTCTGTCTGTCTGTCTGTCTGTCTCTCCATGCATCTATCCATCTTCCACCTCCATATGTAAGGTTTTCACTAAGGTAGTATTTTGCAATTGTGACTCATCTGGGGAACCCCAATATGAACTGGATGAATTGAAGAAATAATACAAATTTTATCCTTTATCTTTTTTTTTTTTCAGTGGGGGCAAGCATCAGTTCTGGTGTCCTCATTCATCTGTGAATTAGTCGCTGAGAATTTCTGAGGCAGCAGTTCTGCTAACTCAGTATCCTTCCAACTTTGCCCCTTATTTCCTTTTCTCGAGGTTGCAATGTTCGCGGTTTCAGATGCCTCGAATGTAGGAGTGGCCTTGCAATGCTGCTCTGCCCAAGGAAGCAGGAGTAGGAAGTTGTTCTTGTGATTCTCAAGAAGGCCTTTGCTTTCTTGATATAATGAATAACGTTGTTTCCTTTTATTCTTTACTTGTTCTTTTTTTTTTTTTCTGGGAAGAATATTGAGTCTGGAGCCCTGGCAGCCATTTTCATGCAACACAAATAAGGCTTTGAGAATTAAGAGATGTGGCCCTGGTGCCCTTTACTTGATAAATCAAGAATGTCAGATACTGCTCTGACTTCAGGTGTAGGCTCCATTAGAGGGGTTTTCTAAGACTCCAAACAGTTTGCAGTCCCTGGTTGACATGAGGCTGGCACTGGGAAGATGGTAACAGCAAGAGGATGGAGCCTCTGGCCATGGTGCTGAGCAGCACAGCCATGAGTCCCAGATTTGGGGTCCTCGTTCTGGGTGCTATGGTCATACAGCTAGCACATCTGGTTGCAAACCTTGCAAGCTTGGAGCCTGAGCTAAAAGTCTGTGGAACACCTCTGTGGCTGTTGATACAGAGTCAGGGGTGACGCCTACACTTACCCTGCAGGCTATATGCTTCTCTGCCTTTTCTACATTGAGGCTTTACTAAGATAGTACTAATACCAATTTATTTTTTTTTATTTTTTATTTTTTGTGGTACTGGGGTTCAAACACTAATACCAATTTATATATTTTTTGTCAATATTTTGTAAATTTGAAGAGCAAGAGCTTGGAAGAATTTATATGATTTTCTTCCACGTGTATTTCAGAAACATCAATAACTGCTATGGGGGGGGCACCTTCACCTCATTTAGTTGCAATAAATACCCTGGTTTTAACTCTGAACATTTCAGAAATGCTAATACTGCAGAGGAAGTGGTGATGAACTAGTGCTCTTGCTGTAGCACAGTGATAATCCCTGAAGAGTAAACAAAAGCTTCATTCAGTTCATAGCAGATGAAAACTTTCTTGGCTTCTGTTAGGGGAGCTATGAAGGGGAGACGTGAGGATATTGGATTGTTTTAAATTTAATTTCTTACTGAGTGAAGCACACGAGTGGATGAAAAATGAGCTTCAGCATATCTTTATGCTTTTTCTAAATATTTCAGTTTTTCTTTTTAAAATTAATTTCATTGGTGTGCTTTTGATATGCGTAATGATCACATTCATCTGATTTATCTGATACTTATAAAATATTATTCAGTAGATGTGTTAATTGTAATTATTCTCATTTTACAGATGTGGAATTCAAGGCATAAAGCATTTATTTTCGATGGGCTTAGGTGTGGCTTCTTGGTACTCTGCGAAGATAAAACTAATTGCTAAGAACTGCTATAAAAACTAGAAATCCATTGGTCATGTTTGACTCTTTTCTGTCCTTAAAGTTTGATAGTGAAAAAAAATTCTGAAAACTGCCTCTAGCCTAGCCTTAGATAACAAAATTAGTAACTATAAAAACATTAAATATTTCTATTTTCATTTTCTCCAGATTGAATCAGGGGAAGGAAAAGGAAACGAAGACACGATGAATGAAGCCCTGAGCTGCTGCTGAGGGCTGGAAAGCTCTCAACTCCCGTGTGAGCTCCTGCATGCATCATTTCAGTAACTGTGAAAGGCATGGTGCGAGGTGGACTGCTCATGACCTCTGTGGGGAGAGATGGATTCAGCAGAGCAAATCACCAGTCCAAGGCCATACTGGTCATATGTCAGGGAAGAGTGGCCATGCTGAGGCATGCGTCTGCAGGGCCCATGAGCTTGCCAGTAGCACGTAGCTTAGAGACAAGGCTGGTCTAAGTGATGACGTGGAAGAGGTGGGAATTGAGCACGTGTGAAATGCCAGGTTTCTGCTTTGTCACCCCTAGCAGAGGGTTAGATTGGAATCAGATGTCTTTCTCCTTCTGAAAGCTACATAGCATGCCATGGTTTGAAAATTTGAATCACGTCTTTATGGTTGAATTTCATTTGTTTTCTGTCCTCCCTGCATTTCATTTGATTGTGATTATTCAGGTCATCTTGCAAGTGACTCCAAATTTTCTAAAGAGATGAGAGAAGAAAGAAGTTAATAATATTTTGTAAACATATATTGATAAGAAATAAGTCCACACGTTGGGATTCATCCAACACTTACATCATTGTTGCATGACCGTGGAAGAAACTTAGCACATCTGGTATTAAAATGTTATTATTTCATGTGAAGAAATCAGGAAACCTTCAGCTGTACCCTTCTCCTCTCCAACATGTTCCAGATTCAAGTTCTCTAGCATTTTCTTTCTTTGCTCTTCCTGCTTTGTGCGTTCTATTTCCTTACTTTAATGTTCCAATGTCTCATGACTTTCAATCTGCAATTGCATCGTTGAAGAACCTCATGGTGACAGGGTACAGACATAAAATAGTTTTTACATCCATACCCCTAAATGTGATCTATTGGAGTTTATTTTCAAGTCTCTTAAAAAATTAATATTTATGAAGCTATTCAAATTATTTTTCTCACACTAATAATTTCAAAACGTGCTGATATATATGTGTCTATCCAGCTCATTTGACAAGGACAGAACAGGTTTTCTTCACCAGTGAGGGGAGAAACAGGAGTAGACCTAGAACGCAGTGTACGTCTTAATCAGCTTGCTATCACTGTGATAGGAACAACTGAGACAATAAACTTAAAAAGAGGAAAGGTTTGCTGTAGCTCTAGGTTTCTGAGCTTTTGTTCCATGGTGGCTCTTCCTGGTTCTTTGGCCCCATGATAGGAGTGTACTTTCTGGGGAGGAGGCCTGCTCACAGATAGAAGTTAGGATGCCGAAAAGAAGATGATAAAAGCTAGAGTCCCACTATTCCTTTCTAAGGCATGATCCCAGGTACATAGCTATTTCTCACTAGTGCCCATATGCTAAAACTTCTATCACTTCCTAGTACCGCCTCAGGTGAAGATCAAGCTTTCAATGCGTGGACCGTTCAGAGGAGAATGACAGCACTGTACTGCTGTGATAGTGTCCCTAGATGGGCTATCACCTTCAGGGCATTTCTACACCTTAGAAGAGTAGTTTGTTTTAAAACTCTAATCTCACAGTTGACTTAAAAATGTTACCAGATATATTGAGACATAATTTACAAGCTATACAATTCACATATTTGAAGTATACATGTCATTGGTTTATTTTATATTCACGGAGTTTTGTCAATGCTGCTATGACCTAGTTTAAAAATACTTCATCAGTCTAGAAAGCAACCCTGTACCCGTATCTGCTTTCTTTGTTTGTATTGGTTGGCATATTCTGGATATTTTGTATCAATGGAGTCATAAAGTATGTGCTTTTCATACCTCTTTGTTCACTGGGTGTAACGATTTCAAGGTTCATCCATGTTGCAGCATGTGCCAGTACTTCCTTCTCATGACCAAATAAAAGCCCACTGTACGGATACAGCACATTATATCTTTATATGTTTCCATTGATGCACATCCGGGTTTTTATTGGCTGTTTATGGACAATGCTTTGATGGACAAGTTTCAGTGTGGATGTGTGTTTTCATTTTTCTTGGTTATATACTTAAGCAAGGCATTGATGAGTCATGACAGTGATATGTTTTACTTGTTCATAAACTGTTAGATTATATTCCAATGTGCATAGCACTTTGTGTTTCCATCAGTAGTGTGTTAATTTCTCCACATCCTTGGCAGCACTTGTAGGTATCTTTCCTTCATATCTCCATCTTTGTAAGTCATGATTCATTGGGAGAACAGGTTATTATAAAAACTTATATGATATATCTTTCTATAAAGACATTATACAAAAGATTTACAAAGTAGACTTACAGTGACCACCTGTGGAATAAGGATGGAAGAATGGACAACAGCTGCCTGCATGCTGGATAGTGGGTGGGAGGACCCAGCAGAAGACCAAAGGCCTGGTGATTCCTGTAGAATCCAGCGAGAGGCTGTGTTGGAAAGCCCAAGCACCTTTGCTGGAGGGCTGAGGAGCCTGCATGGCAAACTTGAGAGACTGGACACTAACATCCAGTGACGGTGGCAGGGGCTGGAGCTCCTCCCAGGAAGAAAATGGAAGATATGGGGCAGATTTCCTTCTGAGCTTTTTTATTTCCTCCAGGGAATAAGCCTATTGTTTGGTGCCACTCACAGGGAAGGCAAGTCTTCCCTCCTCAATTTTCTGCCTACATATCAATCATCCACAGACACAGCCAAACCTTCAGGCATCTGCCAGGGGCTTCTTACTCAGGGCAGGATGCTATGTCATAATTAATGATTCAGGTTGGTGTGAAATGGTGTGACATTGGTCCTTCTGTAATGACTAATGATGTCAAACATTTTACATATGCTTATTGATCATTTGTGTGTCTCCATAGAAAAATTCTTTTTCTTATTTTTCTACCTTTAAAAATTTTCATTATCATCCTCCTCCTCCTCCTCCTCATTATTATTGTTAAAATATATGGTTGTTAACTGGGTCTCACTGCATGCCTAGTATTCACAGTGATCCTCCTGCTTTCAGTCTCTCCAGCACTGGGATTACAGGCATGCATCATGACACCTGTACTCTGGCTGGCTCAGTGCACCTGGGGGCAGGTCTGGCGTGGCCTGTGGCAGCAGGGTTGGCACTGCAGTCCCTGTACTTGCCTCAGCTTGCCTAAGCAGGTGCTTTAGCCTGATCAGCTACCTCACCAGTCCCTAAAATTTTCGTTATTGACTCATAAGATTTTTAAAAATACATTTTGGACATAAACCCTTTATCAGGTAGGTATATGATTTACAAATGTTGCCACCAATACTATAGGCTGTCTTTTAAGTTTCTTGGTAGAATTATTTCAAGCATAAAGCTTTTCAGTTTTGATGAATTTAGTTTAGGCTTTGTTTTATTCCTAATGCTTTTCTTGAGGGGGTGCTGAAGATAGAAGCCATGACCCTGTTCATGCTAGGCACAGGCTCTACCCCTGAGATGCAGCTTAACTCTTACTTGTGCTTTTGTACCCACCTAACAAGAAGATTTGGTCTAATTCAGAGCTATGAAGATTTAATCCAATAACCTCTAAATTCTCTAGTTTCAGCTCTTACAGTTAGGGTTTTCACCCACTTTTAGTCCATATTCATGCCTAAGGAAATCGCCCAGCTTTGTTCTTTGGCAAATGGGTAACCAAGTTTTCCAATACGTCACGTTGGGAAGACTTCCTTTCCCATTGAGTTGTCTTGGCTTTCTTGCCTGAAATTAATCGACTATCCACGCTGTTTATTTTTGTGCTTGCTATTCCACTGACCAACATGTCTAGCTATACTTATATCAGCTTTGAAGTAGGTTTTAAAATCTGAAATTTTGAGGGCACTAACTTCATTTTCTTTTCATTTTCATGGCTCTCTGGCTCTTCTACTTCCTTTGTAGCTTCATTATAAATTTTAGAATAATCATCAAGTTTTATAAAGAAACAACTCAGATTTTTCTAGGATTACAATGAATGTGTAGTTTGTGGAATGTGACCAGTTTAGCAATACTCTCTTGCCAAGCATGAACAAGGGGCAGATACATTAGTATTCACTGGGGCCTTCCTTTTGTCTCTTGTAACAGTGAATTACAGTTTTCAGGGTACGTATTTTATATTTCTCTGTGAATTTTATTCCTAAATATATTCATTATTTCAATTCTTTTTTAAATAGAATTTCTTGCTCAAATTCATTTTCAGGTTGTTTATTACTTGTTTTTCTATGGTGATCTTGTATCTAAGAACTTACCAGATTTAATTATTAGTTCTAATAGTTTTTCAGTGGATTTAGTAGGACTTTCTGCCTAAAAGACCATACCAGTGCAAATAGATATATATGATTCTTGTTTTATAATGTTACAGTTCTTGTTTTTCTTTGTGCCTAATTTCCTGGCTAACCTCTAATGAATCTTGATGGGAAATGATATGAACAGACATCCATGTCTTGGTGCTGATCTTATGAGGAGGGCTTTCA
Organism: Myocastor coypus; assembly: GCA_004027025.1. NCBI lineage: Eukaryota > Metazoa > Chordata > Mammalia > Rodentia > Myocastoridae > Myocastor > Myocastor coypus. The sequence goes on from PVJA010021748.1 coordinate 30,699, forward strand.
AGTTTTTATGTTACATATGATATCAGTCGTGGGTGGTTTTTGATGCTTTTTATCAGGTTGAGAAAGTTCTTCTCCTTTCCCTGCTCCTCCTTCCCTTTCCCTTCCTCCTCCCGCTCCTTGTCTTCTTCCACCTCCCTTTACACCTGCTTCTCCTCTTCCTCCTCCATTTTCTTATTCTTCATTGACTTCTGGTTCCAGGAATTGAACTCAGGACCTTTCAGTTTCCAGGAAGGTGCTGTGCTGCTGACCTACATCCACAGTCTGGAAAAGGTTCTCCTTATTCCTTTTATATTTTTAAATCATGGAAAGATGCTGGATTCTTTATTTATTTAATTTTTTTCTGTATTCACTGAGGTGATTGTGTGGCTTTCTTCCTTTTATTTTATTAGTAGAGTGTATTATTTTAATTGATTTTCTGATGTCAAAACTCCCTTGTATTCCCAAGATAAATCCTACCTGATCACAGTGAATAATCCCTTTTATATAGCTGGTAGCATGTTGTTTTAATTTTGTATCTGTATTTGTAAGCAGCATTTGCCTGTAGTTTTCTCTGGCTGTATGTATTATATCTTCCTGGTGGAAAGGCTCATTTATCATTGTGAAATAACCCTTTTTATTTCTAGGAACGTATTTTTTTTACAGTATGTTTTGCCCAATATTAGTATAGCTCTGCTCAATTGTTCCTGTTTATGATATATCTGTTCTTTTGCATTTTAATTGCTAATGGCTTTTATTCTTTATATGTAAAGTCTACTTTACATAGATCGCATGACATCAGACTTTGTTTATTAAGGAGGGATGCTAGGACTTAGGACCTCATATCTACCAGGTGAGCACTCCGCCACTGACCAACACCCACTTATAAATCCTGTCTGATGATCTGCATTAATTGGATTTCTTATTTGCATATGACAACATTATCAGTTTGTTTGGGTTTTCCTTCAATATTTTAATTTCCATAAACCATGTTTTTTTTTAAGCTATTTTCATTGCATTAGGAAGAGATTGAATAGAGTATTATCCTAACTTTTTAAATGAGCTTTAGACTTCAAATGTCTCGAAGACTTAATTTATCTCAATTCTGCACTTTGGTGGAGCCCCAGGATTAGGTCTTTAATAAGGCTTTACCCAGTTTTTAAAAGATCTTAGATTTAGTTGCACTTATTTAGTATAAAGTATTAACAGCATAATAGTAAATCAACTGTAATTCTTAAAATCAGTGGCATAGAAATGATGTATTATCATAAAATGAATCATACCTTTAGAATCAAATTCAACAAACATAAAGACTTTTACATATTAAAATATTAATCATTCAAGGATAACTCTCAGATTTACTACATAATATAAATCTTGAATTACCATGAAAGATAAATAAGTGAATCTTTATTCCATTTGTCTAATGGATTATCACTGCAAAATGGCACTCTGAGGCAAATTCTACACTATCATCATATATGGAATGAATCTGAGACCCCACATGTGCTGTATTGTGTCTGTTTCTCCTCATTCCTGTGTTGAAGTTCTGGACCCTGGCACCTCAGAATGTGCCTGTTGTTGGGGACAGGATCTTCCCAGAGGAAATGTCAAACGAGATTGGTAAGAGGAACCTTAGCCACCAGGATCAGTGGCTCTGTGGAGAGCGAAGAGACCACGTGAAGACCGAGCAAAGTCAGCATCTTGCAAGCGAAGGAGAGCACTTTCAGGGGCTGCTGATGCTTCCACAGACTTGATCTCATGCTTCCGGTCTCCGGAATTGTGAGAAAGTAAGTTCTTTCAGCCTAAGGCCTCCTAGCCTGCAGTACTTTGTTGTGGTTGCCAAAATAAATAAACATAGGGAGTCTTGAAGAACAATTGGAGCAAAATAGAGCACACTCCCCCTTCCTCCTTTGTCCTTCTCCCTGCTGTTCCTCTTTGTGACCTGCTCAGACTAGGTCCTCCTCTGCACCAAACCTGGGAGTCACAGTGTGGGGTGAGGGAGAGTAGGTCCTGAGACCAGCGCAGAAGGCTTTCTGTATAACGTTAAGACTGAGTAGATTTTCTTGAATAGTTGTTTCTTTTTGCCATGTTTCACTACAACAAGTTTTAGAGACTTAAGAATTTTACATTTATTGGATGAAATGAATGTCATTTCTCCATGTTCAGTGCTTTTACCTCCCTGCAAGGCTGCATTCCTCATTTCCTCCTTTCTTTCTTCCTTGATTCTTTCTCTCCTTCCACCATATCTTAATGAAGGCCTCGAGGCCCACCAAGATCACATCCTTAATCTTGAAAACTCTTGGGGGAATAATTAGAGAAGTGTGGAGATCCATGAACATTAAACATGGACCCTGGGTGCCAGTGCTTGGGTAGCTGGTGACAAGAGTGGCCTTGGAAAGAAGTTGATATTGGAAGGACCAGAAAAGTTCTTTATATAAGGGAATATTAAGGTCAAAAATATTTTATATTCTATGCCTTAAAGGATTATACTTCAGTAGAAAATTTACATCTATTGATTTCAGTAACCACATTCTGGATTTGACCCCAATTCTAAGACTATAATTCCTTCAAGTTTACAAACGCAATATGCATTATTGCTTTTTCTTTTAATGAATTTAAATAGTGATCTAAACCAGTAATGAAGCAACTATCATTATTGTCTTTCACAAAGAGTGAGTTAGTGAAATTTCATTTTGTAGGTATTACATGCTGTATATTCTAAAGTTGCAATGTGTTTACATTTTCTTCCCAATTATTTGTGTTACTGTATCATGAAACTGAATAATGATTTTGTAATTTTCTTTCTTAAAAATAGCCTCAGTGGTTGTTTTGAAAGTAGAGGGAGATGAACCATCTCTAATACACCATGTTAATCATGAATGCTTGGGGGGTAATATTTAGTAATGAAAGTATTAAGAAAATGATCATCCCAAACGATACATATTCCTTTTTAAATGTCTGGATGTTTCTGTCTAACTCAAGAAATGGAAGTTAAGTGTCTCCTTTCTCTGAGATTTATGCAGGGGACACAAATGTGTTTCTTCATTGGTCTATTGTGAGGGTGGGTGTCTTGGCTAAGAAACTCACTCTAGAGATGTTGCAATAAATACCAGAGATGAGAATAAGTAAAATTTATTTGAAGGTCTGGGAAGTGCACAGGGGAATGATACTGAGACTAATATCATATATGCTTTGGGTACAAAGTTAATTGCTTCTGTTTCTATGTTCTTTACACTTTCATGATATTGTTTGTTTTGTCCAGCTTTAGCATATTTCACTGCTTTATTTGCTTATTGGATTAGTTATGAAGCTTTTTGAGGACAAGGACCTTGTCACAACTGTGCTTGCTTCATAGACCTCTGATTTTTTTCTGCCCTTGGTTGTTACTACACTGTTGCCAAGAAAACGCTTGCTTAATTAAATTCAGCACAATTAGGGAAAGAAAATTATGCAGCAGCTCAGAGATCTAATCTATAGAGGTCAAAATATCTTGCATGAGAAGATGTAAGGATAAGAGATAAATGGGAGAGAAATCACATTTTTTTTTTCCCTGAAAAGAAGTTAGAGCGCAAATGGAGATAAGATCAGGAATTATGAGACAAATTTTCCCTCTTAAAAAGACTTTTTAAAACTGAAAAATAGAGACTGAACAGTTTAAAGTTTGCAGTGTGACTTAGTATATTTACTTGTATAGTAGTCATTACAATCAAGTCAATATACCCATCTCTGGTCCTCGTGTACATTAGATACCCAAATGTCCTCATTATTTAACTAAAACTGTGTTCTCTGTCATCACTATCCCTCTACCCTTTCAACTCCTGGTGACTACCTTTCTACCCTTTGCTATGGTGAGTTCTGTTTTATATTTCACATGTAAGTGAGATAAGGCAGTATTTTATTTGATTTTCTGTGCTTGTGTCTGATTTGGGAAAATGATTTTTGAATACCAGAGGTGGCTATGAAACACACACACACACACACACACACACACACACACACACACACACACAACACACACACACACACACACATTCTGCAAGTAAGCGTTGGCTGGACTAATTAATTTGTTCTCAGGAGAATAGGCTCCTTCTAAATATCACCACGGTAACTACAGTGCTCATCCATGCTAGGTTGTGCTATGTGCTACAAATGCAGGAAGAAAACTTGGTTTCTGCCATAAAGAAGCTTTTCAAAATGTGTGCATCAAAAATTTATCAGCCTTTCTTCTCTTGTGCCTGACTATGCATCTTCTCATTACTGGGACTGCTAATTCCTTTGATGCAGTGTGAGATGGGCCCTGGTTCTGAAGCTCTCCTCCTCCTTCCCCTTCTCCTTCCCCTTCCCCTTCCCCTTCCCCTTCTCCTTCTCCTTCTCCTTCTCCTTCTCCTTCTCCTTCTCCTTCTCTTTCTCCTTCTCCTTCTCCTTTCCCTTCTCCTTCTCCTTCTCCTCCTCCTCCTCCTCCTCCTCCT
>PVJA010021749.1:0-35099 GCA_004027025.1 Myocastor coypus
TTTTTTTTTTTTTTTTTTTTTTTTTTTTTTTTTTTTTTTTTGTGGGACCAGGGTTCAAACTCACAGCCTTGCACTTGCCAGGCAGGCACTTGTGCCATGGAGCTATGTCCCCAGCCCTTCTTTAGGCTTTGAGCTTGACTCGCTCTTCTTTTTTTAAGAGTTTGAAGTACAGTATAAAATTTTTTATTTAGATTCATTCTGTTTTCCGGATGTCAGAATTTATTGTTATAAGTTTCTTACTTAAGAGAGCTTTCATTGAACCATACAGGTTTTGGTAACTCTTATCTCCATTTTGGCTGATTGTAAATATTGTTTAATTTCTTATTTAATTTCATCTGTGACTGTTTGATTACTCAGGAAGACATTATTTAATTCCCATGTGTTTCCAAAGTGTTTTGTCAATAATTTTCAGTTTCATTGCACTATGGTCAGACAATATGTGTGGGATGATTTCTATTCTTTTACTTTTACCTATGTGCATTCTATGTGCTAGCATGTTATCTATTTTGGCCGATGTCCCAGGTGTGTCTGAAAAAAATGTATGTTCTTTCACTGTTGAGTGGAACATTCTGTGAAGCTCTCCTAAGTTTATTTCTTCACAAGTTTGGTTTATTTCTGTTGTTTCTTTGCTTACATTTTGCATGATTAATCTATCACTTTGTGAAAATAGAGTGTTAAAGTTCCTCAATACAGTTATGTCATTGCTCATCAGATTTTTCTTTTTTTTTTTTTTTTTTTGTCTTTTTGAGACAGGGTCTTGCTATGCAGTTCAGACTGGCCTTGAGCTCACTTTTGTAGCCCAGGCTGGTCTCGAACTCACATCAATCCTCCTGCCTCAGCCTTCCAAGTGCTGGGATTACAGGCCTGAGCCACCGCGCCCGACTATCATCAGATTTTTCATGTCTGTTAAAATTTGTCTTATATAGTTGGGTGCTCCTACACTGAGTGCTATATATTTATAATTATTATCTCTTCCTCTTGCAGCTTCCTCCTAGCAAGTATGTATTTGCCTTCTTTGTCTTTTAATTGCACTTGGTTTGAATTTGAAGTCAGCAACCAGAATAACTACCTTTGCTTTTTTTAAAGGGGTCCTGTAATATGGAGTATTGTTTTCATCCTTTGATATTCAGTCTATTAATTTCTTGTTGAGTTAAATGTGTTTCCTGTGTGTAGCATATTGATGATTTTTTTTTAATCCAGCCTGTCAGTCTACTTATTTTCATTCGTGAGTTGTGACCACTTACGTTGATACTTTTAACTGATATATACTGGTCTATCTTTGTTATGTTGTTTTTTTTTACTATAGGCTACCTACTTTCCCCCTTTGCTTAATTACTTGCTCTGCTTATTATTTCTCTTTTGTTGTTGAAATTTTGGTCATCTTTGTCTCTTTTTAAAATATGTCAGTACTCTTTGCAAGGTGTTGGTTTGGTTGTAATGAATTTCTTCAGTTGTTCTTTGTCATGGAAGTATGCTAATCTATCCATTAAGTTTGATGGATAGTTTTCAGAGTACATCAATCTTGTTTGGATGATGTTTTCTTTCAGGACCTCAAATGTCTCACTCCAAGCTCTTCTTGATTTTTATCATCTATTTTGAGAAAATAATTATAATTTTGATGGGCTTTCCACGATAGGTGGTCTATTTCTTCTCTCTAATAGCTTTTAATATTGTTTTGTTCAATTTCTGGAATCTTTTATTATGTGTCTGGGTAAAAATTGTTTTTGATTATGACTAGTACAGTTCTATATCTCTGGTTTATTTGTATATCAGATTCTTTTTCCATGATTGGTAAATTTTCTGCTACTACTTCTTCAATCACTCTGTTTGTGTCTTTTGTGTTAACTCCAGCTGTTCCCATGACATATACTAGACTTATATTATTTCTCCTTACATTATCTTGCATCTGTTGTACTGTTACTTCCTGGATTCTTTTTTTTTTTTAAGAGATGTTTTCCTTTGTGCTCAGTAGCTGTAATGTTATCTTTTTATTTTTTAATTTTATTTATTTTGTTTTATTTTTTTTCTTGTTTCAGAACTTTTGTTTGTTTATTTATTTATTTTTATGGCCAGCTCAGCCTGCCCTGAGGGCAGGGCTGGTGCAGCATGTGGTGCTGGGGATGGAACCATGGTCCCTGGAGCCACCTAAGCTCGAAGCAGGTGCTTTAGACCACTGAGCCATCCTGCTGGGCCTGCGATGTTATCTTCAAGGTCCTAAATGCTATCTTGTTTCATGTGAGTGGTTTTTCTAGCTATTGGTGAAATTATTACTATCCTGGATATGTGTTTGAATTTTTTCATGCATTCTAGTTCCTTTTTATTTTGTTCATTTAATGTTTCCATCATCTTCCTATTCCCCTCTTTTTCTTTAAACTATGTCTTCCTCAGATGTATCTAGCAATTCTTTCATGAATGTTGTCATTTCCTTTTTCACATGAGAGATAATTTCTGGTCTGATTTCCTTCATAGACTGATGAAGCAATATTTTATTTCACTTGTTATCATCTCAGAAATGTCAAGCGTGTGACATTTTAGTTCATTTATGACCCTGTCTCCTTGACTTGTTTTCAGTGGCTAGATGTCTGTGGTTGCTATTTGTTCCTTCCTTTTGTTATTTTTTGTACCTTCAGTGTTCTCCCTGACTCTGCATCTATGGTAGTGTGCAGGAGGCAGGTAAGCAAGGCTCTCCCAAAAGTGGGATGGCAGGCTACGCTCGCCAAAGCTCCTGCTGTGTGTGACTCATTTTAATTTCCACCTCACTGAGGTGAGGTGGGCAAGCTACATTTCAAGAAGGATGCTATGATGATGAATTTAGGCCGTTCTCCAAAGCTGTCTCAGTGGTGAGGTGGTGCAGGGTAAGGTTCTCCATGGCTCCTACAGTTTCTTTTTTGCAGTTTTGTTTCTTTGGCAGTCTTCATGGTGGGGAGGGGTCGCTAGACTCAGTGGAACTCTTGTAGGAAGCTTGGAAAGTATTTTGGCTATTGAGTCTCTCTGGCGGTCTTTAGGGAAAGGATGGGTGCTTAGGCTCAGAGGAACTCAGGTGGGATGATTGCAGGGTGGGCTAGCCTATGAGATATCCCCAGCAGTCATCAGGGTGAACACAGGTGGCCAGGTTCAGTGTAGTTCTCTCATACCTTATTATTTTAAGAAATCTTTCCACAATCTCTATCTGCAGTGCTGTCTTGAGTGTCTCAAAGTCCACCTTCAGTTTCATTCAAGGAGTTTTTACAGCTTTCAACATAATGCTTAATTTCCTGAATATCTATGTAGATCTGTTATATGCATTTGCATACTTTCTGAATTGTTCATCCAATATTTCCATCATTTTTCTATTCTCTATATTTTGATCTATGTCTTCTTTAGCTGCATTGAGCAGTTCTTTCATCATTGTCATTTTATATTTTACTTGACAGATTATTTGTGATCTGATTTCTTCTGTATCTCGATGGATTTTTTCTTTTACCTCATTTTCTATCTATCATTCAGAAATTTCAGGTGCACGACTTGCAAGTTTTCTAGAGCGTTGCCTCCTAGACTTGTTCTTGGGCTGGAGGTTTAGGTTGCCTTTTGCTCCTTTGTTTTGAAACTTTCAAAGTTCCCAAATTTCACCAAGGTTCAAGGCCTCTCTCAGGGCCTCAACCTGGCTTCTGCATTGGTGTGGGCAGGAGGGCAAAGCTGGGCAAAGCTCCTGAAAAGGTTTAGAAGTGGGGTGCATGTCACTAAGTTTTCTGGAGCTAAGTCTCAGTGCGGCTCCTGTGAGTGCTGGAAGTAGACTGGAGGTCTACAAGATCCTGAGAAAGTGTGAGGGGCAGACCACAGCCCATCAAGGCCCCTTTGATTGAAGATGAGAGTTCTGATGTTTGGTCACATTTATATCTATCTGAGTTATTGGATAAATCACCTAATTTTGTGAGATGCAACTTCTTCATTTTCATGTTACTAAAATTAATGATCAGGACCATTTTTGGTACAGGTCACAATGAGACAGATAAATGTACAACAAAAGCTAGCTGGGTAAGTAGTCATGCCCTGTTAACCATAAGCCATTAACTTTAAGAGCCCAGACACATGTACAGAACAGTTCCCTGGGTGTGAACTTTTCAGAAGAACCTGAGCATATTTTCAACACTATGACCTACTGTGAAGTGTGAGATCTCATCAGTGTCTCTAAAGAACTGCACATAAGAAATTCTCACATATTTTCTCAACATTTACAGGCACAGAAGGACATATGGATTCCAGGAAGGCTCTGCTATCACAATGTTCTATGACAGTCCATGCTCTGTTTCCTGGGTGTGTCCTCTTATCTGTTACCTCCCTTCCTCTTTCTTGTTCCTGGTCAAAGCTCACTCCTCAGAGCAAGTTTTTCCCCCATTCTTCATGTTAGTCTTCTTGAATATTTTTTTTCACTGCCTTTTGTTTGCTTTATTTAATGCTTTGTTCAAGGTGTGAAAAACCTGGATTCCAACTCCAGGAGAAGAGAGCAATCCAGAACCCAGAAATGCTATTTTTGTGAGTTACATTTTAGAAGCTGCTACCTGACCACAAATGAACTTTTACAAAGATGAATAAAATACTTTCCTCAAAGAATTTTTTTGCTGCAACCTCAGTAGTACTTGACCAAAATCTAAAATTACTCTATGCTTCCAAATTACATAATTCTACTTATTGTGTTCAAGAAAATCCTCAGGTTAAAATTAAATAAAATCATTTCACTAGATAAAAATTTGAAGTTAATAATAACATATTGTTTAACTCAGCTTGTCAGAATCCTATTGATTTCAGTTCACCTGAGAAATTTGATTTATGTTCCCTTTGTCCTTTTCGATTAATGGGCTACGTTTTTTAATCCAAAGATTCAGTCCAAAAATCCCTCCAGTGTATTCCATTTCAAACAAAAGTTTTGTTCCAATGCAAACTAGTTTAATAAATAAACGAATTTTTGAAAGCTAGTTTAGAATACACTCTCCAGAGTTCAGATTATTAGTGCCTTTTGATATTATTAAATATATGCCACAAAGCCGGGCATGGTGGCTCACAACTGTAATACCAGCACTCGGGAGGCTGAGGCAGGAGGATTGGTACAAGTTTGAGACCAGCCTGGGCTACAAAAGTGAGCTCAAGGCCAGCCTCAACTACATAGCGAGATACTGTCTCAAAAAAAAAGACTAAATAAATAAATAAATAAATGTCACAGAAATGATGATGTCTCAAGTATTATTTTGGTTTAGAAGAATATACAAAGTGTTATGAAAAAATCACAAGTTTATCATCTTCTACAACTTTTGTGAAATTATTTGATTAGTCCAATTTGTTTGTTCTAAAATGTCACAGGAATAAAAGGCTACAATAAATGCTAACATAGATAATGTGGTTAAAAACTTATAGTCATTCACAGTGGCACAAAATAATCATACTTGAGATTTTTTTAAGTAAACTGTGTATATTTAGAAATTCAATAATATACCATTAAACAAAATATTTTCATTGATTATGCACTGTTAATGACATAAGTATATAAAATAATTGAACTTCCTTTCAAAATTATTTGCGTATTAAAATTTGTGGATTTTGAATAAAAATTATATAGTTATAGCTGTATATAATGTAATGGTAGGTACATTGCATCAAAAAATTGAGATTTTTGTAAGTTTAAGCAATTTAGCATGGAGCCAGTGTCCTTACCTTGTAAATATTCTCAGCCTGTGAAAAAGGAGCACAGAGATGGTGTACACAGCTGCCCTGGAGTGGAGTAACTGCTTACCACATACAGCAGAAAAAGAGGCTACATTCCCCAATTTTTGCTCTTGCTACATTCACTGTCTTCAGGTGTCTCGAAATGTTGCCCTATGCCCTGTCGCCTGTCTTGGCACCTGCTGATTGTGGACTGAAACCTCTACAACCATTTCTTCCTTATTTTTTGGCGTCAGTTATTTCTTTTCTCAGCAATACATGAAAAATACAGAAGTGGAGTCATGGTTTGACCATATCTGATCATGTGTTTCAAGAGCATTTGAGAGTGGCTTGTGGGAGAAGTTTGAAAAGGTTCAACAATGTCCCTGGAAAATTACTATTATTTTTTTTTTTTTTTGGTGAGAGATCAAGGTTAGAGTTCAGAACAGTAGAAGGTTGACAGAAATCCTGTCCCTAAAAACTGGATTTGTGTGGTTTCTGTTTGGAAGAAGAACTGCATTGACTGCTGGAATCCAGACAATGTATGTTATGGCTGCATAGAAGTTTGTTTACATTTTGCTTGCAAACTTGCCTGAGACTGATATTAAGAGCAGCAGACTAATTAATCTGGAAGACCAAATTTCTAGTCAGTCTAATGTTATTACAGTGGCTAGGCTATTGTTGGAGCTTTTAGCCAGATTTGTATTGAGAAACAAGAGAAAAGAGAAACCAATAGAATGAGTCAAGACATTGTGAGCTGGCCAGAAACGATTTCCAGTAAAGCTGTAAACCACAAAGATAGAGTTCAGGAGTTTTCAATTGCAGACAAGGAACTAGAGAATAGAAAAATGTCTTAGTTACTTTTTATTCATTGCGGGGACAAATACTCAACACTCAAAAATGAAGGAAGGAAAGATTTATTTAAATTACAGTTACTGGAGGTTTCAGTCCATATTTGGCTGGTCCAAGGCTGAGTGGAACACAGCAGAGAGCATCCAGTTCATGGCCGTAGAACAGCAACAATCACAACAGAGGCAATTGACCAACCAGGGGAGAAGACAGCAACAGCTTCAATCTGTCTCTCTGTTTCTATTTATATTACATTCAGGTTCTCTGCCTCAATGTATCTGCCTTGGGCTACACCCATAATCCCAGAAGTACTTAAAATACATAATCCCAGGGAACATAGATCAATTCTCAAACTCTAGATTAGTACTAAAATACATAATCCGAGTGACTCATGAGTCAAGTCTCAATCTATAGAAATCCCTGCCCCATGACTGCATGAGGCTTTGGGGGGACAACTAGACATAAACTATAAAGAGGGTCTCACAAGAAGTTGCAAATCTCTGCCCTTTGTAGCCTCAAAACTTCAAAAATAAAAAAAAATATATACTTTGAAGAGAAAGGTGTAGAGCATGGTCTCCCAGAATGATGGTAGCATGAAAAATATATTCCTAAGAACTGGATGCAGAATTCCTAGAGTTCCAGATACACAACCCCTATAGTCAGGAGAGAGAACAGCCTCTCTATTTTTCCAGCTGGCAGCAGAACTTGGCATCATCTACATGGTGCTTGTTTTAGGTGCGTGAAGAATACAAGAGTTGTTAGAGTAGAAAGGATTGTCTTTTGGTTTCAGAAGGCTTAGAATTCAAGGCTGAGTCACCCTGGGTCACCCTGGGAAGGCAACAGATGAGGCTGTGAGGGTGAAGTGAAACGTGAAATGGAAACCCTATAAGTATAGAAAATCTAGGAATGTGTATCATCGAAGGGAATCTGCAAGGAGGGAATATAGTGGGCCTGACAAAGAAGCCATGGGAGCTACAACCTCAAGAAGTGCCATGGGGATGGAGCCATCCTTGTCTTTTGAAGCTTGACTCAGATGGTCTCAGATTCTGCACAGGAAACCACAGGCTTAATGTTTGCCTTGTTGGATTTCCATTTATCTTGTGCCATTGATTGTTGGAAGTGTTTAGGTTTTCATTTGTACATGGGCTTGCAGCTAAAAGTTGGGCTTACATTTCAGAAACTTGTGACTTGTACTTTTCAGCAATATTGAAACTTTTAGGACTTTGGTAATTCTTAGAGAAGAACTAAATGTGTTTTTCATAAAGGGATGTGCATAGGTCTTTGGAGGGCCAGGGCAGAATGTTATCTTTCTAAAATAATATAATGTTGATAGGGTCCGCGCTGGTTCTTGAGGGTTTTAAAATCTGTTATAACATTCAACTTGTGAAATAATAAGAATAGGCATGTCTTTGTATAGGAAGGCTAGTTCAGAGTAGTGTGTCTCATTGTCAGTTTGACAAGTGATGGATTATAATGGTTGATAATTTGTGTCAATTTGAGAAGTCTAGAAGGTTAACTGAATGACTTAGGAGGGGAGCAGGGTCCTCACTTTGTAAACATCCTCATCTTGTGGAAGAGGAGGGCATGGAAAAGGTATGAGTGCTACACGCACCCTAGAGCAGGTTGTCTACATACAACATAAGGGAGAAAGAGGAGAGGGTTGTTCTCTCTCCTTTATGCTCTTGTTGATTTTTCTGCCTTCTTTTCCATGAACTTTGTCCCTATGACCCATGCCAGTCTGCCTTGGAGCCAACTGATTATGGACTGAAACCTCCACAAACTATGAACTAAATAAGAGTTTCATTTGTTAATTTTTGGCATCAGGTATTTGTTCCAACAGTGAAAGAACAATGACTAAGATATAATTAAATGGCTGCGCATTTTAACTCTCCTTATCTGAGGAATGGCAGGTTATATGACTTACTTTTTAATTCTGGCAATTATTAAGCAATTCTTACAATCACTGAATTTCCTATAACTTCATTAAAATATGATGATAGAGCTAATTAGGTACTGACTATACATTTGCAAGTTCAGTCAGATAAGATTGTCTTTGTGCCAGAAACCAGTCTCAGACATCAGGCCACTTCTATTTCTCAATATTGATAATTTTCCAGATCAGCCCACAGACTTAGGAAAATGCAATCACAAGTTTAATATAAAGGTGCAAATGAGAAGCAACACGAGGTGACATGGGAAGACAGTGGCAGTTGGGACTGTGTCTTGGTGTAGATGTCATGCATCACTCTTCTCAGGGTTGCATATTCCAAAGTGTCATCTATATGAACCTTATCATCTAGGACTTTAAAAATGACCATCTAATTGTATAGAGATCACTGGTTCCTCTTCCCTCTCTGGGAGTTAGGATTAAGGCTTAAAAACCCCAGCTTCTAATCAGGCCTCAGTTTTTCTGGCACACCCTGTCCTGATTTGATCTAGAGCAAATGGACTCCTATCACCATTATCACTTCAGAAATTCCAGTGAGCTTAGGAATTCTGTGCCAGAAACTATGGATATAGGAAAAATAACTTGTTTCCTACACTTTAAAAAATATGTAGCATACCTGCATATTGTGTACTATAAACATATAGTGTGATGATTTATCTGGATTGTTGACTTTATTAGTTGAGAGATGCCTAGGAGATTAATTAAACACACTTCAGGCATATCTGGGAAGGTCATAAGGTTGACCTCAAAGTCTATAGACAGTGCCTGCCTCCTTCTTGCCCCTGTCTCATGCTTTCAAGATGGGGTGAGCTGACCACCTTACTTCTGCCATGCCCTTCTACATTAATAGTTCTGTCTTGGAGCCTGAAAACTTTGGACTGAAACTTCTAAAACGATGAGACAACAAAAGCCATTTCTCTTTATATTGTGTGTTTTAGGTGATTTGTCTTAGAAATGAGAATATTCATCATTGTATAATACCTTTTTTATAAGTATACAGTTAAGGTTATGGAAACTTATTATTGGGCTGAATGGAGACATCATATAAATTATTTGTATAGAAATGTAAAACTTGGGCCATCCAAATAGCTCAGAGGATTAAAGCACCTGCAAGCAGGGATAAGGGCTAAGAGTTTAATCCTTGGGCCTTCTATGCCAGCCCCACTCCCGGGGCACACTGAGACAGAAATTGAGACTGGGCTTGGTAGTGCATACATGCAATCCCAGGTCTTTGGAGGCTGTAAATAGGAGGATCACTATGAGTCCTATCTAGTAGTGAGACCCTGAGGACCCTGTAGACCCTTCCCTAAAATACAAAAAAAAAAAAAAAAAGCAAAGAAATTTAATGCTTAAAATTGTCCCTGTCTATTCATAGCCTTTGCATACATTGTTTTGTGATCAGCTAAGAATAAGAATCAACAATATTAAAAAAATTATGTCTGAACTGCAAATGTACAGACATTTTCATTATTTTCTCAGTAGTATAGCATAATGATGTACATTACTTTTACGTTCCACTACATATTTCAGGTAATTTAAAGATTATGTGTAGGTTATATAAATACTGTGGCATTTTACATGAGACTTGAACACCCACAGAATTTGGTGTCTGTGTGAGTCATAGAATGAATCACCTATAGATACCAAAAGGCAATTTTATTGGTTTCCTTTAGTAAATGTCTCTGAAACAGTTCCTGAGAAATACTTACAAATTATCAGAAGGTCTTAAGGTAAGTCAAAATGAACATATTTGGTTAGCTAAATGGCACAATTTGAACGTGGCAAAACCACCACAACTTATTTGTACCCTGTCTACTTTGCTTGCTATATAGGTTGAATTACCAATAACAGTCCACGTGACACACATTTGTCTTTAAGTTTGTTTCTTATGTAAGGCAGAATGCAAAAAGAAGCAACATGATTTAAGATCAAATTTGCAAATTGCTATGGCTGAGAATCTATGTCCTCTCCAAGTTTGCTTGGTGCAATCCCAGCAGCAAATGCGATGACATTTGTTATACATGACCCATCAGTAATGACTGGGTATTGAGGGCTCCTTTTGTTAGTGTCCTTATGAAAGAATCCTAACGTAACTCCCTTGGTTATTCACCAAATGAAAAAGTAGTAAATACCTGGCTGTTTTATGAATCCAGCCCTCAGGTATCATGGATTTGGTGGTACCTTGATGTTTTGCTTCTCATCTTCTTGCACTTCAAGAAATGAATGTCACTTATAACCCACACACTCAAATGTGTGTTATTATAGCATCCTACATGGACTGAACAACGACAAAGGAATTCTTCTTTTAAATCTCATGCATGCTGGGAAAAGATTCCATGATGACTTATTATTTGGATTTTAATCTCCTAAATTCCATTGAGACATTTAAAAACGCAGAATTTGCTGACTTTTATCTGGTGAAATTCTGGTTACCTGTCAGGTCAAAAGTATTTCACTGTTCGCAAGAAAAGTGAATCTTGTTCTTTTTAATTTTTAAAATTTATGTCTCTACTCAATCCAGTCAATTTGATGAGAAAAGCAAAATTGTTTTTGTTTTTGTTTGAGAAAAGTAAAATTCTAACATTGCAAGCAGCAAATATTATTTGAAGGCAAAGCTGGAGGTTAAGATGCTAGTGTGTATGTTTATACCTATATATCATTTACTTATATATCTGTATATCTATAAATCTGTATAACTATGTGTCTATATTTTATTCAAAATTTAGTTTAAAATAATTCAAATGAGTAAAATTCAAATATTCAGTTCTAATTGAAGCTCCAGCTACAGTGTACTTTTTTTTTTTTAATTTGGGTGTCAAAAATTGAAAGAAAAAAAATATTTGATTTTGCCTTCGAAATACCCATGAGAGCGTATGTGGAAGGCTAACAAAGCAAATGTTACTTCAGAAAGAATGAACAGTCACAAATTTACATCATTAATCAATTTCATAAAATATAAATTTATACCGTTAATTGACCATGAGTTATGTAGATCATTTATTAGAGAAAGCAAAACATCATTAAATTCTGCTTTCAGGGAGAAGTGGGGGGCACAATTCAGAAAATAAGGTCTTCTGTGAGAGGATGGAAACTGGAGAAGTAGATCACTGGGCTTAGGGGTGAGTGGAACATCAGTATAGAAAACATCAGAGAGACTGTTCTGAAGAAGCTTCCCGGCTTCCTGCACTCCTCCACCGCCGCCACCCCCAAATCAAATAGACTCTGAATTCCAGGATGAAGTGCCAACCAAGCTCAGATGTCGATGTATATAGGTGCTTGGTTACAATCAGAATTACAGTAGTTGAAGAGATGTGAAAGCAAGGATGTAATTATTTGAAAACAACATTAATGCTGAGCTTCACATTGTCACTGGAAACATTACATCTCCTTATTTTATTAAAAGTTGACAAATGAGTTTACATAATTCCTACAACACAAAGATATGAATAATCTCCCAAACAAGGTAAAATGAAACAGGACTCAAAGCACCCCCCCCCCAAAAAAAAAAAAAAAAAAAACATTCCCCTCTGCGTACCTGAATCTGTGCCCAAAACACTGAGACTACTGAGAGGAAATTTCAGCTTTGAGATGTTGAGCCGTCCACACAGCTGTGAAGCCGACTTTGTGGGCTTGCTAGGCAGCAGCTGGGCAGGGATGGAACAAAGAACTTAATTCCAGTGCTTTGGAGAACAGAGAGTGCTGGAAAGCATAGTTTGAACTTCTCTTGGTGTAACAAGAAAACCACTTTTTAAAAAATTGCTAACTGATCAGCACTTTAAAACACAATGCCATTTGAAGGCACAATGAATAGTTCACTTCTTCTTCCCCCTACATCATTATTGTCAATCGCAGAAATCTGCCAATTTAAATTTTCTCTTCTCTTTCATTTTCAGATGGGGCACTGGAGTAACTCAAATACTATTTCAATTTGTTGAAAAAATTTAATTTAAAATGTCAAAAACAAATAAAGACTAATTTTACAGCATAACCTTTAAGGGAAAGAAATTAGAAAATTTGGCATTTCCGCAGTGTTCTTAACACTGAACCGTAGGGCAAAATGTTAAAAACAGGCTCTGGAAAGAGGTAGCACAAAATCGATGATAAAGATATTAAATTTTACTTAAGTACAGTTTTCTTTTTTTCTCTCTTTTGTTCCTTTGTTTCCCTCTTCCCTCTCTCCATTCCTCTTTCTATTTCTCTCTTTTACTGAAATGCGGACCCAGCCCCTCATTTTTATTTGTTAATCTTAGAGAGATTCTCCTTATGTCTCTACATTGCCTCGGATGAGCAATGGACTCCCCTGCCTAATTCTCCCAGAGTACCGGAACTGCAGACATAGACTAGCTTGACATAGTTATCATTCCAATTTTCTACTATGGTATATTTTTATTTGTGGCTAGATATTATGGCATTCTAGAATTTTAAAGATTGCCATGTGAGATTAAAACTACGTGAATCTATGAATGAATAAAACGAACAGTGCACAGCTAAAGAGCAAGGGTAGTTTTGTTAAATCCTGTAAGAACAAATCTTATGGTACAAAGCTTTATTACTATATCACACCCATTTCATCTTTTTAAAAAAAAATATGTATTATTTATTTATTTATTTTTTTTTTTATGTGATGGCCAGCTCAGCCTGCTCTGGGGGAGGGGCTGGCACAGCATGTGGTGCTGGGGATTGAACCGCGGTCCTCGTGGTTGCCTAAGCTTGCTTAAGGAGATGCTTTAGACCACTGAGCCATCTCACCACCCCTTTCATCTTAATCCAGTCTTTATTTCCCTAAACCTACCCCCCTTACCTATCTTCCTTAATCTTGAAAAATTGAATATCGACACTCTCAGAACGTTTAATTCATTCAAAGAGGTAATGAAATTTAAATAGATTTACATTTGTGTAATTTACTTCGTTCATTTTCTAAAGTTAGATGTGAATCTTCATTAAATTTTTTTGTCTTTTTGAGACAGGGTCTCATTATGCAGTTCGGGCTGGCTTCAGCTCACTTTTATAGCACAGGCTGGTCTCAAATTTCCCTCATACAAGCATGTGTCACCATCCTGGCCAAATTTTCATTATTTTTTGAATATGTGATAATTCTATGTGAGATGCTAA
Source organism: Myocastor coypus (assembly GCA_004027025.1). Lineage (NCBI taxonomy): Eukaryota > Metazoa > Chordata > Mammalia > Rodentia > Myocastoridae > Myocastor > Myocastor coypus. Next base: position 13,583 of record PVJA010021749.1, read on the forward strand.
TTGCATTTCTAAACATGATAGCAAGTGAGAAAAACTTCAATGCTGGCTAGAGTAATAGAAAGATAGATTTATTAAGGATCAGAGGGAACCGCTGTCCTAGTGACATGTATTTGCACATATTAAGCAAATTACCCAGTGTGTTCCTAAAAGCTGATGAATATATGCGGCACTATATGTGCATAAAATGAAAGCTATGTTCAAAGTGTGAGCCTATGGAGTGTGATTAAACAAAGTGTACAGCACAACTTGTCAAAAGAGATCAGTGGGCATCCTTTCACCTGAGTGGTAAATCCAGCCCAGTATCTCCTTAAAGGAATAACAGATTTTGTAGGGTTGTGCTGTTTGATTTCTTTCTTTCTGCCTGGACTTGTTAAAATTTTGTTAGGACTGTAGGTAATTTGTGGGAAAAATAAGGTGAATGTAACTGTGCATTGTACAGAACAGTGCAAATTAATTTTACAAAATAATATAGTTCTACCTTACAGGAAAGATAACCTCAAATACTGTATTTTGTGCCATGCAGATAATCTCAAGTACTACATTTTTGCTGTTATTAATAAACTCATGTAATGCTTCTGTTTGTCTCGTCATATCACTGTCCCTCATCATTTTCACTTTTTTTTTTTCAGCTCCATGTTTTTGTCATCTAACTGATTCTCATATGTGAGGTAAGTTTGCTCTAAGAAAATTCAAAGACATGACATCTATAGCAACATAATTTTATTGTCTCACATTTTTTGGGGCTTAGTTTTCAAGATCAAAATGTTAGTAGGTTTTTTTCCTTTTAATTCACCTCTTCATATTGTGTATACAGCTAGCTTTTCCTGGCTGCATGTTTATATGGTCTAATGTGTCCATATCCTTGTACCCAAAACTCTTTTACTTGTCAGTAGAATATCAGTCTTATTGGTTTAAAACCTAACAACATCATGTTAACTTCAATTACCTTATAATTTCCAAATGCAGTGGAATTTTAAGGTGTTTGTGTAAGACCTTCAACGTATGAGTTAGAACAAAACTGAGCTTATAATAATACCATATTGCTTTGTAGATTGAGAAAATTTCTGAGAGAGGCTCATTTAGTCTTTGCATAGGAGTTAAAAGGCTGTTATTTTTGCAAGTTTTTAATTTAGCAGCTGAGAGATAGGAGCACGATGCATTTTCTTAAATCAGACCTCATTTCTTGGCTAGAGAACAATACTGTGGCCACCCTATTATAGAATTTAACATATTTTTCTCATTGCCTGTATCTGTGCTGATCATTTATAGATATTTGTTTTCTGGATGGAATACTAGAACAAATAAAAATTGTCAAAAATATTATAAAATTGCTTCAGGAAAAAATTTGAAAACAAATCCTCATTGAAAACAATCTTTAAGACACTGGAGTTAATAATCACCTTTAATTTTTTTCTCTGAACTATGAGAATAAAGAAAACAAAAGGAAGTGAATATGATCTATGCTTTTATAACTGACTACCTCTTGGTAGAATTGTGTAGTTTTCATTCTATATCATTTTCCTTTATAAAATATTAAAGTAAATAAAATAAAATGAAATAAAGAAGAAATAAGCCAGGCGTGGTGGCTCACGCCTATAATCCCAGCACTCGGGAGGCTGAGGCAGGAGGATTGGTGCAAGTTCGAGACCAGCTTGGGCTACAAAAGTGAGCTCAAGGCCAGCCTGAACTGCATAGCAAGACCCTGTCTCAGAAAGGCAAAAAAAAAAAAAAAAAAAAAAAAGAAAGAAGAAGAAATATACCAAGAGAGATTTAGATTTGAAGAATTGAAGTCATCAAAGTTTGATGAAAAAATAGTAGAATAAATTGGAGAAAATGAGAAATCAAAACTATGTCCACATTTGGAATGAAAAACTGGAATAGTAATTGGTAAACCCAAATACTCAGTACTTTCTTAATGATTTGATCTTTTGCTTAGAAATATACATATATGAAAAAATAACTGTCTAAAATACACTGAAAATTATATTACTCTTCCAATTAAATTCTCTATCCAATCCCATATTTCTAAGGTAAAGGGCATGCCACTGAATGTTTTTATACATTTCTTATAGAGAAAAAAATAGTAAAAAGAAACAGAACAATGCAAAATTTCTTTAAACAAAGTAATAGGAATTCGACAATGATTGCTATATTTCATAATATTGTCATCATATTAGTAATTTCTCTTAACAGATATAAGCATGAAAAATTGATCTAAAAATTATAAAATTTAAAGGGAGAAATGGTAGTGCATGCCTGTATTCCCAGCACTTGGGAGAATAAAAACAGGAGGATCACTGTGAGTCTAATTTGTGTAGTGAGATCCTGTAGAACCTATACTGAATACATTTAAAAAAAACTGTAAGAATAAAAAAGGAGAGTGCTGGGTGTGGTGGCACATGCCTGTAATCCCAGCACTTGGGAGGCTGAGGTAGGAAGATCAGTACAAGTACAAGATCAGCGCAGGCTACAAAAGTGAGTTCAAGGCCTGCCTGAACTGTGTAGTGAGACTCTGTCTCAAAAAGAAAAAAATACATGTAGGTCTTGTTTATTTCACTTGTGAGTATATGTTCAAGATACATCCATTTGTATATGAACTCTTCCAGTTTATCATTCTTTATAACTGAGTAATATTCTATTGTATAAAAATATCACATCTTTTTCTTCAGATGATGGGCATTTTGGTTGTTTCCAAGATTTGGCTACTACAAGTTATGCTGCTAGAAACATAGGTGCACAAATATCACTATGATATGATATTTTCAGTCCTTCTGGGAAAATTCCCAGTAAGGGTATTTCTGGGGGATTTCCAGTATAGTATCCCTAGTGTAAGAAATCAAAAGAAGAAATAAAATGGAGAGGTATAACACAGCTGTGTGGAAATTGAGGACTTAAAAATTAAGCAACAAAGTGATTGCAAGCAGAAAACATAGGAAACATGGCAGAAGCAAAACTATGCATAGGAGGAATTAGGTAACATTCCTAAGAACCTCCCAAAGGTTTTTCACGCTGAGGATAGCAATGTGTAACACTAAAACTACCTGTGGAATGCCTGTCATTGTGATCTTTTAGATGTGTGCTGCTTCTAATGTACTTTCAGTTGCTGCTATACTCTCTCTCTCTCAAGTAAATGATTGGTTTACAAGAAAACAAAAATGGTATTAAATGAGAGTAAGAGACTAGGAAAAATATCGAAGGATTGACAGGCTACAGTTTTGTATATGCTTAGATTTCTAAATTCCTGTGTAAGATGTGTAACTGCTTTTATCATATTCTATAAAGATTTATTAGACTATCAATGACTGATATATAATACCAATTCCAAGTTAAGTCTAAGATGCTTGATACTCAGAAAGACAGAGATGTTAAGCTCAAGTACCTATGCTATAGAGTAATAGTATCACTAAATTTTTCTTCTGGAGGGTTACGAATATGAGTTTACAGACCAAAATTTGGGGAGAAAGAAGGGCTACAAGGATATCTAATACTTTGGCCCTAGTCTTCAAGGTCAGTGAGGACTCAAGATATAAGAGAACTGTGCTATAACATCCTTTAACTAAGTGGTTTCCCAAATCTTCTGTTCAAGGAGATTATGGGGTCACAGAGAAAAGGGAGTGAAGATATACAATATACCTAAGGAGAGTCACCTAGAAAGAAAACATTCTCTCAGGCTTTCACATATAGCAAATTGCTCAAGCAATGGCCGTGACTCATCCAGATTACTGACACTGATAACAGTTCTACAAAGCACTGTACATGGTTTCAAAGTAAATCCTGAGGGGATTTGACTGACCTTGGGAAATACAAAAGTTACATGTTTCATTATACAAGTTTTGCTTTAACTTGCCCTTAACTACCAAGCAGGAAAGTTTAACCGCAAGGCATAAAACAGAAAACTAGATTAGAATGCTGAGCTGTAAAAGGCTTAAATCAACAGCTTCCATTATTGCCAGTTTTGCCAATAACCCATTGTGATTATGGAACATTGGATTATGTATACAACTACTTTTTCTTAGTTCAATGAGAAGAAATTTTTTGTACCAGTAATGATTAGAAAAATTATGATGTCTAAACCCTGTGCTCTGTATAACTACTAGGAGGACAACAATATGCATTGTATCAAATACTGGAAATGTACTACTAACAGTGTTTTGAAACTGTCATGTTTTATTTTTTATTAAATGAAGTAAAATTTTAAAAGATGAAAACAAATCAAAAAAGAACTAAAAAGAAGAAAAAGTTATTTAAGCATTTAATACTTCTTTCAATAAACTAGCATAAATCAGCAGTATGATCATCCAAGCTATTTTGTGTATATACATAAACATATCTTTGTTCCTTCTTTCTTTCATCCTTTTCCTCATCACAGTTACTCCTTTTTCTTGTATAGATACTTTTCCCTTCACATTATATATTTTATCTTTCCTAATTTATTTCATCTTTCAGACTCTGATACTAGAGGTGTAATTATTTATTTCACTAGTAAGTAATGTCTATAGTTGCATCTGTTTAACTATAATAGCCCCACAATTGATATGAGTGCCAACTGGTACAACCAACATAGAAACCAGTGTGGAGATTCCTCAAAAACCTAGGTACCATTCAAAACAGGGCCTGGGTATTTTCACAAGAGAACTGAAAACATCATACCACTGCAATATACGTGTGGTCGTGTTTATAGGAATACAATTTGTGATAGCTAAATCTTGAAAACAATCCAATTTCCATCAACTCATGAATAAACAAAAAGATGTGGTATTTTTTGCACAGTGGAATGTTGTAGAATACTCTACTGAATCTTTATTGTTGGGTTGACTGGACTCAGAGACTCTTGGAAAGGCGGTTGGATCATTAGCATGCCACACTAGTCTGCTTAATTCACTCTTACACATAGTTAAATGTGCTCTTAGGAGGTGGGTCTCTGGTGGATGCTGCTCAGGGCATAAGTCTCTAAGGGTATACCTCTCATCTGCCCTCTTCCCTTGCATTCTACTTTTAGGCACTATGAGGAGAGCAATATTACTCTGATAAATCTTTTCAGCAAATATTTCAAAATGTTCATAATCCTTCCAGACATGTGATAATGGATTAAACCTTCTGATACAATGAGCCAAATAAATAACTCCTTCTTTATACTGGATATATCAAGTACATTTTTGCCAGAAATGGAAAAGCTAACTAATAAAAAATTCCAAAACTCTGAGTCTAAGATAGCAGTGGCAACTTTCTGTGCTGCCCACGTTTCAGATTTCCTTATGCCACACCTGTTGTGCACATTCACATGCAAACCAAAAACCTTTCTCTGAAGCTCTAAAATGCAGTCCTTCCCCAGCTCAGGCTTTTTCACATTCTGTTTCACTGCTGTAAAGCTACTCTTTTTTTTTTTTTTTTTTTTTTTTTGGTCATTTTCAGATAAGGTCTCACTATACAATTCAGGCTGGTGTTGAGTTCACTTTTGTAGCCCAGGCTGGTCTCAAACTCACACTAATCCTCCTGCTCCATCTTCTCAAGTGCTGGGATTACAGGCATGTGCCACAACACCTGGTCTAAAGACTACATGAGTACCTTTGACCATTCTTCTTCAGGTAATCTCCCCTTGACTATCGTCTCCAAATAAAAGACTTCCCTGGTCTTAAAATCTAAAGTAAACCTCCAATTATATTTTTTTAAATTTTTTTTTGTCTTTTTGAGACAGGGTCGTCTCACTATGCAGTTGAGGCTGGTCCTGAGCTCACTTTTGTAGCCCAGGCTGGTCTCGAACTCGCACCAATCCTCCTGCCTCAGCCTCCCAAGTGCTGGGATTACAGGCATGCGCCACCACGCCCGGCTCCAATTATTTTTAATAGTAACATTTTTTTTTATTCTGGATGGCATGCTAAAGTACACTTCTTTACTTGTTTATTAATTAGCACTCATACAATTTTTTGAATTATTTAACTCATAGGAGCAGGGCATATCCATTCCTATCAAGGCATCTTTTATGTAGGAAAATAATTTGTGAGTCTCCAAGAAAGAGACAAACTCTGAAAGAATGTAGGTGAAATGATCCAATAGATATCTAGGCATTCTGTTTGGATGAAAATATGTCATTAGACAGTCATTCTTGGTCCTGGACTCTGTGATTATTATTTTCAATATTTTGTGTTTTTTTGACATTGTGATAGTAACTCTAAAGGGGAGGATAAGCAGAGGACTCAGATATGATCTATAAATTTCTAATCAGCCACATGGAATAAGCAACAAAATAGACTGTTGTCTTAGTTACTCTCTCATTGCTGGGACAAATAATACCTGACATACAAGCTTAGGGAAGAAAACGTTTATTTAGCTCACAGTTACTGGAGGTTTCATAGTTTAAAGCAGCCTGAATTACATAGCAAGAACTTGAGGCACTGCACTTCAGTGTCCAGGAAGATATGCTCCATAACTTCAATAGAGGCCACCAGGTCTGGGTTTTGGGAAAGGCACATGGTGTCAGTTTAATAGTTAGAACCTCTCTGGCTCCACCCCTCAAGGCCCACCTTGATCCTGTGGCCCCACCCCTCAAGCTGTGTGCTTGACCACCCCAATATTTATATGAGGCTCTAGAGGGACAACTAGATATAAACCATGACAACTGTATTACTTATCTTTCTATTACCATAACAAAATGAACTGAAAAAGAGTAAATACTCATTTTTAATTATGGTTTTCAAGGTCTCAGTCTACAGTTGACAGAATCCATTGATTTTGACTCTGCAGGAAAAGGCAGCTCATCCTTGTGAGGAGACTGTCATGCAGCAAATCTGTTTGCCCCATGGTATTAATGATAAAGAAACAAGATGGAGAGGAAGGAAGGTTTGGGCCCCACTCTTTCCTCTAAGTGTATACCCCCTGAAAGGTTCACACTTGGTTTCATCTTTTAGAGCTTCTGTTGCTTCCTGAGAGTGTCATTTTGTGCACTAAAGCACAGAGCCCTCTGAAAGACGCTCTAAACCCAATTCATACTAACTGCCAAGGAAATACCCTTCACCCAGGAGGTAGGAAAAAGAATATAAGTAGGTTAAAAAGAAAGTCCTGAGATGGAAACGATTGATATTTATAGTGACTCCATGGAGATCTCACAAGATTATGGCTGATGGGATTCTTATGCAAATCTCTTATCTCAGGCTGACTGTGTCTTCAATATAAGTGTGTGTGTGTATGCGCCCACATGTGTGCATGTGTGTGTGTGTGTGTGTGTGTGTGTGTGCATGCTCATACACATGTGTTTGTGTGTTTATGTTTGTGTGGGGGTAAGTAAACTGAAGAAATCAGCAGGAAAGATAAATTTTTGTGTGATTTTTTTTTCCTTCTGAGACTATAAAGGTTTTCCATGTTCCCAAACAGACCCCATGAGAATCATGGTCTTTATTTTATTTTATTTATTTATTTATTTATTTTTTTTTTTTTTAGTGTTGTGACTTCTTTATTTTTTATCTTTTTATTTTTTTCTTGTTTCAGAACCTTTATTTGTTTATTCACTCATTTTTATGGCCGGCTCAGCCCGCCCTGAAGGCAGGGCTGGCGCAGCATGTGGTGCCGGGGATCGAACCGCAGTCCCTGAAGCCGCCCAAGCTTCCCCAAGCAGGCGCTTTAGACCACTGAGCCATTCCCCTGGGCCCCTGAGAATCATGGTCTTTAATGTAGTCCCAAGAGTACTTGATGTTGGAACCTAGTGATGCTCAATCATACTACCAGTGAGCTTTGGTGTGCTCAGAACACTTAGAACAAAGAAGACACCAATGTGTAGATTATTTCATGCAAAATACTCATGGAATGTACTATGAAGTTTTGATGTGCAAGCATGAGGTCTTTTGTCATCATAAGACCAACATACGTGTTTCTAAAAATAAAATAAAACAAAAGCTTGTTTTAGAACACTGTAGATGGACTTGAAGGAATTCTCACATTGGTCATAATAGAAAAATTTAGGCACTTAAGCGCATACTTTATCCATCAAAACGGAGAACTTTCTCAGGCTATATAATTACAGTGATTCATACACTTCCATCTGCCATGAAGATGGTACTCACTGAAGAAGCACCAGATGTGGTAAACAAACTAACATGTGGGCTGTTGTCAAACGCTGCTGTTCTCAAGCATGTAAATGGCATGGCAATTAATGCCTGTGAACAGCTGGTTCTAAAGAGCATAGAAAGTGATTATTTTACACCACAAATGGAAAAAATGCACAGATGTTTCAGGTTGTGCTCTACTGTTGGCATTTGTAAGATATATTTTAGAAAACACCGAATGAAAGCATGTGCTTTTATAAAACTTTTCTGGCTGACTTACTAGCAAAAGAAAACTTTCTAAATTATTTCAATTGTACATGCAAAGTTTAGAGTGAGCAAGTCGTGTGCTATCAGATAGGGACTTAAGCAAATTAAAGACCGAAAATGTGGAAGATCTTTGCTGAATGGTTTCTGGATATATGGGGCAGTCAAACTGAATGAGAACAGCATTTCACTGTAGTCCACATACCATTTCACTGGTATCTGAAAGAAGTGCCACCAATTGTCAAATGTCTTCTTCATGTTCATGTTCAAAGCTGTCATGGAAAATTTAAAACAATTTCCAAAATGTGATCAACTGTTCTTAGTCGAAGACTAAAATTTGAAATTGACAGATAATTAAATAATTTAGATCTATGAAGTCAGCTTATTGTAGTATCTATTCTCTTTTTCTCATCCTTTGGCTTCTGTGAATGTATCATTAGGAATTCTTCATTTATATAAGAATACAATGTAAATGTTACTATTGCTAAATATCATACAGGCCCAGAGTTATGATTTATTCTATTATAAATACACAAAATATATTCAGATTATATACAGCATAGAAAGAAAAATTTTAACCAAAACTTGATCCACTTGATTTTATTTTATTTTATTTTATTTTATTTTATTTTATTTTATTTTGAGACAGGGTCTCATTGTGTAGTTCAGGCTGGCTTTGAGCTCACTTTTGTAGCCCAGGCTGGTCTCGAACTCACAACAATCCTCCTGCCTCAGCCTCCCAAGTGCTGGGATTACACGCGTGAGCCACCACGCCCGGCTGATCCATTTGATTTTAAAGTATTATTTTAGTTGTGATAGTTTCATACCATAAAGTCATTCTTATATTTATGCACTAAACAGAGTCTGGAACCAAAAAATCAAAAGATGATATGTAATGTTTCCCAATTAACCACACAACAAGAGTTCATGGGCAAAATAAGTTTCTCTATGTAAGGGATGCATTATAATGCGGTTGAAAATAGTGATGTAAGGAGGTAGAGTTAAAATCATCTAAGACAAAATAAGGTCATATTTTTCTGCCCCTTTCTTCATCAAGAGACTAATGCATTTCTGTCCATCATGAAACTTCAAATATTTTCTTTTAGGATTGTATTCAGGAAAAATTAATGGATTTATTTTATCTTTCATATAATCTTAGGGAAGAGTTAGAATGTGGATTGGTTGACATAAGACATGAACTATACAATGCTGATCAAAGTTACCTACATTTATCCTCTACATTAGGATAAATGTAAGAATTATAATTTATACTCATGTATTTATTTATTTCCCTTGTGGCCATGATAGAATGACAGATACAGCATTATCTTCTTACTTTTAACAATTCAAAACCATGATATATTAAATGAAGATGTTTATACATTTAATGACAGTCATTAAATATTTTTGTAGCAAAGTGATAAAGCCCTAAAAGAATTTTAAAATAATTTAATAACATAAAACAGAAATGGTACTTCTGAGGACTACATCAGACTGTACAGAGAGCATTTCTAGAAATGTGAGTTGAGATACAAAGCTCAATTTAGAAGGGTTGTAAGTCAGAAATAATTCTTTCATATGTAATGTATTTGTGGGAAACTTTGAATAGAGAAAAAGATAGATAGATGATAGATAGATAGATAGATAGATAGATAGATAGATAGATAGATGAGTGAGAAAGATAATAATGTAAATGTGGAAAAATATCAAAGCTAGGACAGACCAATTGAAAATGAGCTCATGGAAATTTTCTTCAATTTCACAGAATAAGATTTTCTCTAAGTAGGAAAAGCCTTTCAGATAAATGTTAATTTCATTTAAGTCCTAAGAGAGACAGCGGCAGATTACTAAAACCTTGATAAAATAATACCAAAATATCTTGTATCCATCTAATGTGGTGTGGTATTTAAGCTTGATTATGTCAGCTTGTTTGGTTTGGGATCTTGTTGAGATAATTTTGGAGTACACTTGAGTAAGTCATAATAGTGTAAATTTGGGCATAATGTACACTAATTATGGCTTTAGGATCTTTGTTCTACCCCTAGCTTTTACCATGGAGTCCTTATCTTAGAGCCAGTTGGCCAAATACTATATTTCCTGGAACCAGGAGTCAAATTAATTCACTCTTCCTTTAAATTGCGGCTGTCTGTCATTGCGCTCTAGCTGACTAACACAATAATTTGTAACAGTGAAGTATAGTCATTGTTATAGTGGTACCTGACAAAGTTGTTCAGAAACCTTTGGAGTAGGTTTGTAGGAGTTTAAAATGTTTGTAAATGCAGACTAGAGAAACTCCAGAATGTGTTAGTTGGCAGGGTTTAGAAGATCAGAATATTGATGGAAATTGTGGTCAGCAGCAGTTAAGCAAGTAAGGTTTCAGATGGGAAACCTTAATGTCCAGCTCTTCTGGTCATTAGACTAGAAGTCTTATATATTTCATTCTGGAACATAGTTTGTCTAGATCTTTCTCATGATCTGACAATTTGCAGGTATCTGAGATTAAGGGCATTAGTAACTAATCTGGCAGAGGAAACTTTGAGGCAGCCCAAAATCCAGGATGTGCCATGAGCTCCACTGGATTTTAAGCCAAGTGCTAATGAGAATATTGGAAAAAAGCAAGCAGGAAAAGTTTAAGTGTTAAATATTGGGCCACAGAAAACAATATGTACAGTTGAGGACCAGGGAAATGTGGCTACTGAGTACATTAGTAGAATTGAAAATAAACCATATTGAATGTACATAGATAAGAGTAATGAAGTTTTCACAGCATCTCAGGAAGCAGAAAGATACTGCCCATTGCAGATTTACATATTCACAAGTGTAAATTTTTCATTTGGAAATAGAACCACTAGAAACCCTGATCAAAAAAGGGATCCCTTGTGAATTGGTTTCCAAGGACTTTCCACCATGCTCATCCTTTAGGCGCTCACAGGTTACTGCTATCATGGGTGACAGGATAAATAGCTACTGTATCCTACAGGTTTTACTGGAATGCAGGATTCAAGAGTTTGGGGATCATAAGGCTTTCCCCTCAGATTTCAAAGGAACAAGTGACACCAGCAGCAAGAAGTTCTTGATTGGACAGTATATGAAAGTGAGGATCAAGCCACAGGTGTAGTGGAGACTTCATGAAGGTAGACATGCCAAGAATATGGAATATATCCTCAGGAAAGCTGCAGAATGTGGCTGGCAGCAGCTAAGCGAGGGGCCATGTGAGCTTCAGCCAACACTATCATAAGTTCATCCAACCAGTCTAGAACTTATGCCTCATATCCCAGGGTCCCAGATACTGGTTATGAAGTTACAGGATGTAATGGTTATTCTGTTGGCCTTCAACTGTATTTTTTGGCCAGATTCTTTTCTATAGCTGTAGTCCTTTCTTTTGAGTGGAAATATTTACCCTGTGTTATTTTACCACACGTAAGTGTAACTTTTATTTCTAAAATTATATAAGTTTTTATATATATATAAGAATTTTCCTTGAGTTCTGGAAGAAGTTTGGGTTGAATTTTTAGTAATAGTGACAATTCATCAAGTTGGGGGAGGGATTATTTTGTTTTGGTTGTTCGTGGGGTAGTTGTGTGATGTTACTCTTACATTTATTTGCAGATCAAGTATGGCTTAAAGAAATCTTATTAGGTTTTAAACTGACAGAGGAATGGGATGCCTGTGTGACATGCTTTACTGCATCAAATTGGTTGTCTGGAGATCTATCCAGAAGATTAGTGAAGCACACTCTGAGTGTGCTGAGGAGGGGATGCTTGTGGAAGTTTCACTTTGACTACTACATATGGTCCGTGGCCTCTTTCTCTCTAACATTGCCCTCATCTCTGCTTTCCAGTGAACATGAACATAGCTACTTTGCTATACCACATCATTCGCACATGATGTTTCTGCTTTAGATTGAGGCTACAATGGATGGAATAACCTAAAACCATTAGCTAAACTTACCTCACTCTTTTAAGTTGTAGATGTGCACTGTTGAGTACCAGCAATGGCAGAGCTGATAAAACACATAACAAACATTAAAATGTCAAATTATTCTAAAGTGGGGCTGGAGGAATGTCTTTGTGGCCTAAGGCACCTGATTAGGAACACTTAGGCAGCAGCAGGGACGATGGCTCAAACCCCAGGACCGCATGCTCTGCCAGCTCTGCCCCCAACGCAGGCTGAGCCGGCCGTAACAAAAAATAAATAAATAAATTTAAAACTTTATTTTCAACTAATTTAACTATTTGTACAATAACATTTTCAATTACACAAAATAATACAAATATTGTATCACTGAATCGCAAATATTCACGCACACACACACACACACACAAAGAAATTACAAGGCATCAGGAATCAAATAAAGCCAAAAAATAAAAGTAGTATAATTGCTAGAAATACAACAAAAGATATGAATAACAGAATCTGAGCAATACAGAAAAATATAATTTATACCTTTTATTTTTATAAATTAAAGGCACTCTATAGATTACTAAAATATTGAATGAAGCAATTAGTGAGCTGAGGGATAATATCAAACAGCCTATATGCATGTATTTAAAAATTCCGTTAGAGGACAGTGTGATGGTGGGTATAGGAAAATCAGTATGAATTTATGATGACAAAATTCTTCCCAAGTTTTATAAAGCAAAAATCCTACACTTTCAAGACGTACAGCCCCAGTAAAGAACATTAAGCTCGTCTATAGCTACATAAGTTGATCGCATTTGACAAGAATAATGTAGTTTGGTCATTATATTCTTTTCACTATCTTATCATTGCATCCTCTTCAGCTTTATATTTTATTAATATTCTACATGCTTCTATAAAGCTACTTTGCACTGCTAAAATTGCCAAGAGTTTTTTTTTTTAAGTCTCTAATGACTATCTCTTGTGCATTCAATTGTTTTCTTGTGTTCCTGCAGCCAGTGTTAAACTTTCTCTTTTCTGTGTTTGAACTTTCTGTTCACATATCATTTCCTAAAACTCTTCCTTTTTTTTTTTTTTTTCTGGTGGTACCAGGGTTTTAACTCAGGATCTTGCAATTTCCAGGCAAGTGCTTATTCTACTGAGTTATCTCCCCTGCCTAAAACTCTTCCTTGAACAACTTTTACTCATAATACAAATTCTTGAGAGAATCTATATTTAATGAATGAATAAATGAACAATTGAAAAAGAAGAAATATAGATAGATAAATAGAAACAATTAGGACTTGAAGCAAAGAAAATACAAATAAGATACAGTTAGATTGTGGTCTAATCCTGTTGATATTAATTATTTCTTTTACTCTAAAATCTATTGACTCAATCATTGATTACCTAAATAAGAAGAACTGTGATATTTGATGGATAAAATATATGGAAGAACTAGCTAATATTCATCAACTTAAAAATGATTGTTATTCATTTACAGTATGTTCACCTATGGATCTTGGTGTCATTGTTAGTGTCATTTCTGAAGTCACCATTTTACAGAGTCTAGCTTGCTTCTTCAGGAAGAGAGGAATTTAGAAACCAAGATCAGGAGTCTTTCTAATAAGTAAGATTAAGCAATAAATGTGCTCATTAATTTTGTGATGTGCATGCTTCCAAAATTATCAAAGCAAAATCTAGGAAAACTCAAGAACACTTTTACATGTCTATATCTTTCTGTATTTATATATTCAACATTATGACTTCACATTTGTTGCTTTAATTTTAGTGTAATACTGTATGTTTCACATTAGTTTTTCCCCTATTCATATTTATCTTATACATTACCTCTCATTTTTTAAACAGAATTTTATCAAGGGAAAGGCAAATAGAAAGAGCAAGAAACAAAGTATTGTAAGTAGTTTTTCTTAACCTTTATTTGTTTTGCTATGGTTATTTTCCATTATAAAAATGATTTGTATATTCCATCATCCTCATCAGATTAATAGCTTGAGAACTTTTTTAACAAGCTGCACCTGAAAACTGATATAAGGCAATAAATTCAGCATCTCCATCTGAAATCTAATGATATGCATATATATATATATGTATATATATATATACATATATATATATATATATATATATATATGGACTATCTTTTGAGGAAAAACTGGAATCTTTTTTGACACTATAGATGATTAGAAATTATTTTCTTTGATATCAATTCATTTTATACAATAATTTCTCATTGAAAATAATTAATTGAAACACTTCATTATGCTTAGACAAGATTGTCTTTGTAAGTTAATGCATCTAATTTCTCTTTTTGTTCTACTAGAAAAATGGTATGAAAGCCATGAAAATAAATATTTGAAGATATTTCATCAGCAGCAAATAATTCTGATATCACTATTTATAAAGAAAAAAATGTGACATATCCTGGCCTAATAATTTTGAGTATCTATTTTACATTTGTTGTGTCTTCCTTTTATGAGTGTCCTATTGGTCTTCTAACTTTAGTAGTGTGTGCTTGTGTGTGTCATCTTACTGTAAGAGAACTTAATGTTAGATACAGGTATCAGAGGAAAGATCTAAAGTCTTGTGAGTTTCAAAGTCTATGCATATATGTGGTTTTTCTTAAAAAGGTCTAAGTTAAGTGGATTTTCTAGTACCAAGCTTTAAGACTTATAAGATGCCAAACAATTTCCTAACCAAGTTTTTAGATGTCCTCCAGTTAATCTATTAAGTAGCATGAAAAGTAAGTATAATAAGGCTGATAAAAATGTTAGTGTCATTTCTCTGTAAGTTGCATATTTTATCACAAATATTTTTTCAGGGACAAAAAATTCATAGGGAGAGATGGGCAGAGTTCTACTTAAAATATAGTATATCTCATTTCTCAGAATGAAAGTAAGGGCAAAAAACCCACCACTGTTTTTGTAATCAATAAAATAATTTACCTTATTAATGGTGACTGCAAGAGAAAGAAAAACTATTCACATCTGCTATGGCAGAAAATGTCTATATGTGAACATTTATTTCCATCTCTTAGAGGTCAGCTCATTCCAGTTCGCCTTAGTCAGCAGCTTCCCCCTAGCATATCTTTGTCATTTCACTGTCCTTGTCTCATTATCAAAAAATCTTCAACTTGCAAAGTCCTATCAGCTGCATCACAAATTGAAGGCTCTTGGTCCATGTTATGTATGTCTTCACCACGAAGTTTCTTCTAGGGAAGAAATGATTAGAAATGATTAGCAACCATTGTTCTTTCTGATGACAAGTATGACTGAGCAGAATGTTTCCTGTGCTTCCTATAGTATAATCTCAGTGGAGGATACAGTAGAAAAAAAAATCTGTAAAATATGATGAACCCTTGAGGAATTCCTGGAGTATTTTGGAGCTCTGCCTCCCTTCACAAAGGCTAGGGACTCACTTCTCAAAATATGATTGCTCAAAGGAAAGAAATACTCTTTACTCCATTCTTCAATTACTTTCTGGCTTTCCAGAGTACTTGTCAATATGAGTGGTGGAAGAAATAA
Source organism: Myocastor coypus (assembly GCA_004027025.1). NCBI lineage: Eukaryota > Metazoa > Chordata > Mammalia > Rodentia > Myocastoridae > Myocastor > Myocastor coypus. Next base: position 29,328 of record PVJA010021749.1, read on the forward strand.
AAAGTTAAAGAACGAAACTGCTTGTTGGAGATTTACTACTTGGAATTTTATGCTGAACAGGCTGCAGACACTTCATCAGTGGAAAGTTGTGCAACTGAATAGGATTTCCAGTCCTAGATTTTCGAGGAGTCTCCACACTGATTTCCATAATGGCTATATCAGTCTGCATTCCCACCAACAATGGAAAAGTGTTCCTCTTTCCCGACAGCCTCTTCAACATTTGTTGTTGGTTTATTTCTGTATGATAGCCATTTTCCCAGAAGAACTGAAAACATCCTATCATAGTGATATTTGTGCACCTATGTTTATAGCAGCACAATTTGTGATAGCCAAATCTTGGAAACAACCAAAATGCCCAACACCTGAAGAACTAGTGAAAAAGATGTGATATTTTTACACAACAGGATATTACTCAGCTATAAAATGATTAACTTGAATATATGTGGATGTATCTTGAACATATACTCATAAGTGAAATAAGCCAGACCTACATGTGGAAACATTGTGTAGTCTCCCTAGTATAAGAACTGAAATGAAGAAATAAAAATGGAAAGGTATAATACAGCTAAATGGAAATCAAGAACTTAAGGATTAAGCAATGAAGAGACAGCAAGCAGAAAAGTTAGGAAACACGGCAGGGACACAGCCATGCAATTATATGTACAGGATGAATTAGAGGATGGTCCTAAGAATTTCCAGTGAGTATCTGACGATGAGGATAGCAATGTGTAGTGCTAAAACCATGCTTAGAATGCCTGTCATTCTGGTCTTTTAGATGTGAGCTGCTTCTAATGTCACTTCAATTATTGCTATACTGTCAGGTAAATGTTTATTTAAAAAAATAAAACAGAGTAATAAAAGAGAATGAGACCAGGAAAAGTGCCATAAAATTGACCTGCTACAATTTTGTATATGGCTAGATTTTTAAATTGCTGTGTGAAAATGTTCAACTGTTTTTTTTTTTAATCACATTCTCTTTTGACTAGTTAGAATATCAACGATTGATGTAAAATACCATTTCTATGTCAATTCTAAGACATTTGATGTTCAGAAAGACTGTGATGTTAAGCTGAAGTATGTGCATCGTAGAGTAATAGTATCACTAAGCTTCTCTTCTGTAGGGTTAACAACTTAAATTTGAGACTAAAAAAATTACAGAAAGAAGGGCTAACAAGGATAACCAATATTTTTGCCTTAGCCCTTCAAGGTCAGTGAGGACTCAGGACATAAGAGAACGTGAGCCATAACATCCTATAACTCAGTGGTGTACCAAATTTTCTGTTGAAGGAGATTGTGGGGCCACAGAGGAAAGGGACTGAAGATATACAATGTACCTAAGGAGAGTAATTCTCTCAGGCTTTTACAGAGAGCAAACTGGTCAAGCAATGGCCGTGACTCTTCCAGATGGCTGACACTGACAAAAGTTCTGCAAAATACTCTACATGGTTCCAAGGTAAACCTTGGGGATTTAACTGACTGTGTCATATACAAAAGGTACATGTATTGTTATATAGGTCTTGCTTTAACTTGGCCTTAAATATTAGGCTGAAAAGTTTAACCATGAGGCATAAAAAGTAAATCCAGACTAGTATGCTGAGCTGTCAACAGCTTCTGACAATGCCAATTCTGCTCATAACTCACTACTATTATTGAATATTGGACTATGTATACAACTAATTTGTTTCAGTTCAAGGAGAAGAAATATTTGTACCAATAGTATTTAGAAAAGTCATCATATCTGCATCATGTACTCTGAACAACTACTATGAAGACAACAATGTGCATTGTTGTAGTGTGACTGTCCTAGTAATGTGTTTAGATACTGTTTCATTATTTCTTATTAAAAGTAATAAAATTATAAAAATACCCTTCAAAATAAATGCGAAAATGTCATGATTATTATCCGAAAGAAAGTTGTGCAAAAGATTGATACTTGTAAGAACTGAGTAACGCACAAATTGATATGACTGATGTCTTATTTCTGACATTAAGAATTTGTGCTTCAGGGTCTGGAGAGATGGCTGAGCAGTGTAAAGCGCCTGCTTAGGAAAGCTGAGACAACTGCAGGGACCGCAGTCTGATCTCTGGCACCACATGCTGCTCCAGCCCCACCCCTATGGAAGGCTGAGCTGGCTATATATATATATATATATATATATATATATATATATATATATATATATGTTTAAAAAAGAATTTGTGCTACAGCATAATGATTGGTGCTCCATCCAGAAAGCCACCATTTGGGTAATAGGAACAGAGCATGTAAAAGCAGCCAGTTTCATTTATCTTGAGTGATAACAGTAATTAGCCTAACCAGGATTGCTCATTCCAATCTACTTTCCCAACAGAATGAATTCTACTAGAAAATTATCCTTTCTTCTCCCCCTCCACTTCAAATCATTAAAGACATAACATATTTAGCCTGTGTTAATTGGAAAAGAGAAATAATGTATTGTAATATAAAAGTTTTACAATTTTTGAAGCATCCCTTAAACGTGTAAACACAACATTTCAATTTTAAAAATTGCTAGAAATTTATTAAAAACTTTGAGATATTTAGAAACTCACAAGCAACATTTACATAAATAAAATTATTCCATTTTTATATCATCAGAAGATAAAATTCCTATACTATCCATATACTTGTTATATAATCCTAGACACTGAGTTAGGCTTTTTGAGTTTCAGAGCCCAATAATATGACTTTAAATTTCAACATCCAAAATAAGAAGCAATGGAAATTAATGTAGGATACCAAGGAGCTGACAGGGTGGAAATCCTTTTTCTCCCAGATTCAGTCAATACAGAAGAAAAAGGGCTTAACTGGAAAGATTTGAAGATCAACGTTGTATAGTAAAAATGACTTCGATGAACTTGGATAGAAAGTGAATGGTGAAAGAGTCCTGTTTTAGGCATTAGGAGATAGGAAATGATGTGTAATGGACAGATACAAACAAGAGAGGTCACAAAGTGATAAAGAGCATCTAGCAAACTCAAAGGTCAATGTCAAAGGCCAAGCAAGTTTTAGACTTATGGGATAATTAAAATAATATTGAGACATTCATTTTCACTGAAGAAATAACGATCCGTTTATTAATGAGGTTATAGAAATAAATATGGGATAATAAAGAAATTCAATCAAATTACTTATAATCTAGGGAAATAGATCCATTGTCCCTTTTTTTTTTTGCTGTTAAAAGTTGTAAAAGGTGATAAAAGTTCTACAAACTTTAATGAGCTTGAAGTATTTCTTATGCTCTTAATGCCCTTTGCTTGAGGTAATTTCATTCCAAATTGTTTTTAGGCTGTTTAATAGTTAAATTTTATTGAAATACATGTTATATATATGGATGAAGGAGGGAAGTGTACATAATTATCCTTCATTTTTTAAAAATATGCATCCTTTTGTGACCTCCAGTACTGTGTACTGATTGTCCCAATTAACTGAGTTAGACACAGAAATAATATAAACAATCTATGAAAATCTTTAATTTGCTCATTCTCCAAGTAAACTACATGTTGATAGTGAGTGCACTTAAACTCTAGGTACAAAAGAGCACAGTATCTATTTCCCATCAGACATTCTCTTTGGTTATATTCTGATTTTTGCATTCCAAAGTATGTCATTTTCATCATTTTTTTAAAGATAGCAGATAGTGCTTAAAATTTTTTACTTTGACAAATTTTAAGTGCTTATATCTGTAATCTGAGCAAGTACATTGAAGAGAGATATGTGCTGTATAACGACCACTGTTGAATACTTATCATTTGGTGCTTTTTTATAAAAGCTGTGTAGCATTTCTAATATCTTATCTATTATTCTACTATTCTCTTTAAAATAAAAAAACAAACTATGTGAAGAGAAGTCAGTGAGACGTCTAAGTGCAAAATTTCTGTAAAGCTCCTGTTTGGCTACATTTTCTTTCTAAAAAGCTCCAGTTGAATTATTTAATCCACAGATGTACCTGCTATTCTGTGGTGTTGTATTTCTTGCACTTCTTCAAACTACAGTTCTGTCGGTCCCACATCCCTGACTTCAACCAATTTTATCATTGTTTTCTCAACAACTTTTATGACTATTTACACAGTCTTTACTTTGCATTAGTTACTCTAAGGAAGCTAGAGTTGGTAGAAAGTATAAGGGAGGAGCTGAGTATAAAGGAGCCACAGGCTTGTTAATGTAAGGAAGTTAAATGTTGAAAGATTTTTGTGTCCTTTCTGGTTCAAATATCAATCCTATGTGGATATGAAGGGATGGTTACTATGCTGTTCTTTAAGTGTAAAGTTATCATTTATACCATAAATTCCACCTGAAAATGTTGACTGTTAACCTTAATGACTGAGTATTACATGCCAGTTTTGTCTTCTATTTTTATTTAACTTAGCATTTTGCTAAATATTTTCATAGTATCGTAATCACCCAGGACATCCTTGGGTAAAGATCTCTTTCACAATCACTTATGTCTTTGTGCTTCTTAATGATAGCTGACTATTATAAAAGTCACAATGAGTCTGGCGTGGTGGCGCATGCCTGTAATCGCAGCACTCTGGACGCTGAGGCAGGAGGATCAGTGTGAGTTAGAGACCAGCCTGGGCTACAAAAGTACACTCAAGGCCGGCCTGAACTGCATAGTGAGACCCTGTTTCAAAAAGATTTAAAAAAAAAGTCACAGTGATTTCTTGTCAATAGGTAAGAATCTCTGAGATTTTCACGCTTAGCAGCAGAAAGAATCTGACCCTCAAATATGAGATGGCAGTGAGTACAACTAACAGCAGAATAGAAAATGATGTCTGCATTCTGTAAGGATTTGACCTGGCTGTCTTCTTCCGGATGGGACTGATGCTAGGAGATCCTAATTTTAGAATGGGTCTCCACATTTCCATGAGAAAGACAAGTTGCATCATTAGATACCAGGTGGCAGGGATTAATTGTCAAGAGAAAGATGTATAAAATTATTAAAATATATCTAAAGGTCAGAGTGAAAGCCAGGAAGTGTCGTAATAATATTGATGGTGACAAATACAAAGTTTCAGGGAATAATTTAGATTGGAAGGCAACAATAATAGGTTTAGCCTTTTTTTTTTTTTTTTTTAAAGCAAACTACAACTTAAAGTGGATGACTAGGAAGTAGAAAGAACCCCCCCCCCAAAAAAAAAGACATGGTATTTTGTGGTTTATCAGTACTTTTGGGGTTTTATAGATACATAACTCAAAGACTGACTGGCAAACTTAGCTCTTACTGCACTGAAATCCTATGGAAAATATGGAAAAAAAAAATTCCTGCAGAGATTCTCCAAAGATATCATGAACATTTACTAAGTGTATCCAGGAACATTAGGATTCTTTATCACAATGTTAGTCAAGATGCATGTCACTTGATTCTTTTTTTTATTGTTTAAATTTAACAATGGTTACATTACATATTTTCATCATCAGATCAGTTTAGATTAATACATATAGGTATATAAGATTGATCAAACAATTAAACATTAACCATTCTAAATCCACATTACTTTTTTTTTTTTCTTTTCCCCTTTCTTTTCTTTGAAAGTTGACATATTGCATATTGTCCTCACAATCATTCTACAGAGTACAGTGTGTGGGCATGACCCACCTCCCTATTGATGTTGCTTAGAAAAAAAAAAAAAAAACAGAAAAGAATATGTTTCTCTTTGGACTAAGAGGAAGCAGATACATACACAGTCAAAGGTTTTGCAGTTGCAGTGGGCCACCAGTGAAGTTTACGATGTTGGAGGCTATTGAATCTA
>PVJA010021750.1:0-35161 GCA_004027025.1 Myocastor coypus
GAGTGCTGGGATTACAGGTGTGAGCCACCACGCCCGGCCCACACTATACAGTTTAGACTGACCTTGAGCTCACTTTTGTAGCTCAGAATGGTCTCACACTCACACTGATCCTTCTGCCTCAGCCTCTCAAGTGCTGGGGTACAGGTGTAAGCCACTACACCCAACTTTATTTCATTTCTTAGAGGGAAAACAGAATTCTTAAAGGAGATCACAGAGAAGCATTTAGTGCTATGAACCATTAAAGAATTTAGAGCTACAGATTTCCAAATACTAATTTAGTTTTATCACAACATACAAGAACTTCATTTTTATAGACCAACAAAGAATAAGCATAAACCCAAATCAGAAAAAAAAAAAAACTACTAAGAAAATAAATACCAAGCAAAGCATATACAGGATATGGAATGGGTGAACCACACAGTGCAACACCAACGCTGTAAAAGAGCAGGGGGTGGTGTGCTCAGGGGTTCGGACTCAGGATTGTGGGCGAGCGTGGCTTCTCCCTAGACGCACCCACGGATTTCATGCAGCTCCAAGCCAAGTCTAAGCAGGATTTTCATAGCAACTGACTCTGAAATGCTCATTGGAGGCATACTTAAAGAGAACCACCGGCTAGCTGGAGAATCACATTGCCAAGTCTTATGGCTTAGCACAAAGTGCTGGCCACACTGACCACACAGAATCGGAAAAGGAGACAGGCCAAGGAGACAGACTGAAGTGCGAAAATAGCTGTGGATCGATATGGCTCATTGATCCTCCAAGAAGCCTGGAGTGAAGTTCAGAAGAGGCAGCCCAGCCTTCCCAGCCCCGGGACCTGGCACCCCCCACCCTCCACCCCATCCCCACATCTGTACACAGGCAGAAACAACTCTCACAGCTTTAAACAAGTTAACGTGATTATGCAGAGTATCAGAAGAAAATCTTTGGGACCCGAGGCCAAGCAGTCTAAAAAACTCCAAAAAACCATGAAACGGTGTGATAACCTGGACTTGCCAAAACAGAATTTCTGCTGTGAAAAGACCTATAATGAGGAGCTATGTTGTGGACTGAGAAAACGCCAGCACACACCAGCTAAAGGTTCTTGCTTTTCTCATCCTTTTGAGGCAAGGTCTCACTACAGCTTTGGCTAGCCTTGAACTACACAGCCCCAGGCTGGCCTCAGAGCTGAAACTCTCCTCTCACCCTCCAGGGGCTGGGTTACAGTAAGAACACAACCGACTTAAATGTGAACAGACTCCTCCGCGCCAAAGATGCCGCCGGCCGGGCGCTGAGCCAGTGCGTGTTCACCGTCACCACCAAGGCCGCAGCAATAAGCCACGAGGAGCCGCGCCAGCCAGGCGCACAGGGGCGGTGAGGCCGGTCTTCCTCTGCTGAGACAGCAGTCCCTCAGATGCGTTTCCAAGAAGTGGCTGCTTCCCTACTGGCTTTGGACAAAGGGGCGCTCTAGGGGCGGACACAAGCTCCGCCAACAGGACGCAGGGAAGAGGTCCCCGCGCTTGCTGCAGGCTCCTTCCCCAGCTCGCACTTTAACCTGTCTCCTGTCCCGGCTTGGGCAGGACAGTGTCCTGCACAGTCTGCAGTGACCACTAGTGCACTGCCCGCTGCAAGCCTGAGCTGCACAGTACTCCCTCTTTCCTCAGCAGCCGGCCGGGAAAATGGCAGCGTGTCCACTGGGTGTGTCGACAGGGAAGCCAGCGGGTGGGCCAGCCGACAGCGGCGTTCTCCTCAGCCCAGCAGCAGGCTTCCCACACTGGGCAGGTCCTGCCCCTGCTCAGCAGGCAGAGCCCAGCGGCCAGGTAGTAGAGCTGGGTGAGGCCAACGCCTGGCCCAACACACCTGTCCCTCCTCACAGGGACACACGACCTCCAGGGCCAGAGCAGCTTCTCCTGGCCCTACCCACAGCGCTGGCAGCAGGTGACCGAGAGATACAATGGGAGATGGAGCCTGCCTTGGGCCTCTGGCCTGTCTGCACAATGGGACTCAGGCTGGCAGGGCCCAGGTGGGGGCACAAACTACCAGCCCGGTCCTCGTGGTACCCACAGCAGGCTTGAAGGAACATGCTTTATTCATCTACCTCTCCAACACTTGACTCTAAAATCTGGCTGAGCCACACTGTCTATTTATAGAGCACACTGGCGGACAGCCGGACAGCACAGGTCTGGTTCCTCCCAGCCACACGCACAGCTGTCCTCCAGGTGGGCACGGGTCGCCGGGCACCTGCGCAGAACACCAGCCCACAGAGCACATCCTCACTACAAGACCGCGCCACATGGTGGCGCGGCAGTCAGTGCTTCTTCAGGCTGTAGGCCAGGCTGCTGGGGACTCGGGAGCCCTGCAGGGGTGGTGAATTCCAGACAGCAGAGCTGGTGCGCTTGTGGTAACGGGGCTTGCTCTTCTTGAAGATGTCCTCCAAGTCCAGCGGGAGGATGATCCCAAAGAGTTCGGCCAGGTTTGGGGGGTGGTAGTACTGCTGGACAATGGCCTGGCTAAGCTGTGTGCCTGGGGGGGACACAGTGGGGTCAGGGCCCTGGGCCTCTGCACCCTGCAGGACCCCACCTCCTGCTTGCCAAATCCCTGAGCTCAAGAGGCCTGGGGCCTCACGGAGTACTCAGGGCCCCATGCCCGAGGGTGCAGACAAAACTCAGACATACACCGTCCTTCGTGGTGCGCTGCCGCCCTCAGCCAGGCGACTGTGAGCCTCCCAGCTGCCTGCCCTAGCTCCATGCAGCCCTGGTCCCCCACGAGTGCAGGACCCCACCAAGGCTCCCGCCGCCTGCCCACCTCAGGCCCAGGTCCCCTTCGCCCCCACACACCCCTGGCCCAGGCTGGGACGGGCTTGCGCGGCTGGGCCTCATCATCCGTGGAATCGTCGCTGTTCAGGTCCATCCCGTAGTTACAGTATCCATCCAGGTTGATCTTCGGGGGCCGCTTGGGCCCCTGCGGAGTCATCTGATAGGAGGTGCAGGCTGGGGACTGGGGAAGGACAGGGCGTCAGTCCCTCCCGGCGGCCTGTGGTCACAGGGCAGGACGCACAGCGCTGCCGCCTCCAGGCTGGCGAGCGGATGCTGCACCAGCGAGTTGGGCCAGACGTCAGGCGTGCTGGCTCCAGGGCACCCAGGCCCGTGTCTGACGGCAGGGCAGGGAGAGGCTCCAACCGCAGTGCGTGCTTGCACGCATGCAGCAGGCAGACAGGAAGGCAATGAGCACCAAGCTCAGGAGATATCAGAAGCTTAGTGGCTTCTTAGAGATAGCAAAGGTGAGAAGGCAAGAAGGCCCCGAACGCGGTCTCCAAGCACACATGCAGCCCCTCAGTGGGCGCCCTCACCTGCACGTCCATGGTCACATTCAGGGCCTTGCTGGCGCCTGCCATCTCCGTGGCTTTCCTCTCCTGCTGCTCCAGCAGCCGCTGCTCCTCGGCGAGGCGCCGCGCCTCCTCCTGGGTGCAGGAAGCAGTGGGCCCTGGGTCTGGACCGCTGCCCCTTTGCAGTGTGGACTCCCCTCACCCTGCCCCAGCACGGGCACGACCGCCGGGCCTACCTTCTTCTTCTCCTCTAGCTCTCGCTGCAGCCGCAAAGCCTTCTCCCGCTCCTGCAGCTCCCTGAGGACCCAGCAAGGGCCTGTCAAGCCCACAGTGGGGGCCCTGTCCCTGTTCCCATCCTTGCCAGGGCAGCCAGGCCTGGGCACCACGGGACACCAGCTCAGAGCCCACAGTTGCTCCGAGGGTACCGGTGGCCGTGCAGCCAGGCTTCACAGTCCACGACACACAGCCTGGCCCGCCCAGGTCTCAGGCACCTGTCCTGCGAGACCGCTGGTAATACCCCTCCAGTGCTGTCATGAGCACCACAGGCCAGGGCCTCAAGGCTGCCTGCCCTGTACCAGACCCCTCCCCCAGCAGGTACCGACATCTGCCTACATCCTGTCACCAATGCACACGCACCCCACCCAAGGGTCACGGGCTGGGAGCCATGGAAGCCGCCTGCACCAGCGGCCTCACCTCTCTGCCTGGAGACGCTCCTGCTCACGCCGCCGCTCCCGCTCCTGCTCCTCCGCCAAGCGCCGAGCCTCGGCCGCCTTGCGCAGTCGCTCCTGCTCCTCCTCCTTCCTCTTCTGCAGTAGCTCCTGCTGGCGCCGCTCCTCCTCCTGACACAGGGTGAGGTGCTGAGGTGGCCACGTGGGCCGACAGCAGACAGAGCTTGAGCAACTCCGCAGCCGCCTGGGACAGGCGGCAGACAGGCTGGAAGCCCTGTGACCTGCACAGGTCGCGCCTCATCTCAGGGCGGCCGGGCTGCTCGCAACACACATGTAGAGCAGGGCCTGGCCCAGAGCAAACCCATCTTGGCAGGCAGCAAGAGTTCCCCGTGGAACCAAGGTGAGGAGGGCCTGTTCTCTGAGGTTGCAGGCCAAGGTCCCTTGGGGAGGCAGCGCCTGGCTCGCCCACACACCTGCTGCAGCCACCGGAGCCGCCGCGCCTCCTCCTCCTGCCGCCGACGCGCCTCTGCCTCCTCCATCTTCTTGGCCATCGCCTTTTTCTTGGCTTTTTCCTCTGCCTGCCGCTCCTCCTTGGCCTGCAAAACTGCGTACTTGAGCAGCCTCGTTCTGCCTGCACCGGAGCCGCCCCGGCCCAGGTCCAGGGACTCTCGCTCTGGGCCGAGCCTCAGGCCTGAGTCGGGTTGGGACAGACCCCTCCTGGCCTCAGCCCCTGGCCGCCTGCCCTGCACCTTCTCGGTCTTCTCCTCGAGCTGCGCAAGTTTCTGCTCCATCTGCTTCTTCTTCTCCTCCTTCAGCTGCTCCACGCGTTCACGCGCCTGCAGCACCTTGCGGTGGCGCTCCTCCCGCTTCCTGCAGGGCACACGGCCATGAGTCGGAGCCTCGGGTGCCGACTGGGGCCGACTGGGGCCACGCGGGCAGCCACTTACATCTTCTCCTCCTCCCGCCGCCGCCGCTTCTCCTCCTCCACCTTCTGTTTGCGCAGCTGCTCGGCCTCCTCCTTCCGCCGCAGGTTCTCCAGGCGCTGCCTCTCCTTCTCCTGAGACAGGAGCAGGACAGACCCTGACCTTGCAGGCCACCCAAATAGGCCCCAGGGCTGAGGCTGAGGCTGCTCCCTCCCAGTCCTCAGATAGCACAAAAGCCAGGCTCCAAACCAACATGCACACAGGACCAGGCTAGGGGAGGCAGGGCGGAAGACGGCTGGACAGGTGGATCACGGGGTGCAGCGGCCTGCAGCACGGTGCGATCGCGCTTGTGGCTTGTGGCACGCGTGCGCCACCTGCTCTTGCGTGCGCAGCAGCCACTTTGCAACATGCGAGGAAAACAGAACCCTGCTAAATGCTAGCAGGAAACACCGCAGGCACAGAGACTAAGGGCTGTAGTCTCTCGCACATCCATAAGCACAAGACAACCTCGTGAAAATGCCAGAGGCTTGTGGCACAGCGCTGCCGAGGTCCCCAGGCCTCCCAGCTGCGGACAGGGCAGGGACAGCCGTGCTCCTCCACCTGCCCTCTGCCCTCCTGCTCCCTGCGCTCCTGAACTCCCCCTCCTCTGCTTTTCCTGGTCACCATCTGGGGGCTTGGGCAGAGCCAGGTACCTAAACCCTAGCGCCCCATCTGGAGGATGGGAAGGAAGCCCCAGACTACTAGAAAGCCCTGGGGGGATGAGCAAAAGCGCTGAGGCTAGAGCGGAGCACCACCAGCCACCCCAGGGCGACTGGCTGCTGACAACACGCTCAGGACAGGCCTCGCTGCCACGGGCCAGATGTGGGCCCGACACTGGCACTGCAGAAGGCAGCAGGAACCCCCAGCTCCAGCTGCGCCAGCCACGCTGCCGGGTGCGGTGGCGAAAGCAGCAGCGATGCTGTGAGCCGAACCAGACCCAGAGTCTCACTGCCAAGCGTGGAGGACATCAGAGAGCCAGTGCCCGATCACACAGTGTGACAACGACCAGAACTCCTCGGCTCGTGAGGGAGGGAGCTGGACAGAGGCGGGTTATGAGACTGGACAGCCGCCAGGGCAGAAGCACTACCGGAGGCCTCGCAGACAGGCCCGGACAGCGAGCAGCAGGCACTCCTCAGCGGAGACAAAGCACCCATGGGAACTTTAGGGGCAAGAAGTTAAACTCAGTGGACTGCCCAAGAGCACAGAGCACAGGAGACTGCTGCGGTGGAGTCCTGAAGACAAGCGACCGAGCCAAGGGGCAGAGAAGCAGCCACGTTAGTGGCGCCTGGAGAGGAAGGTGATGCCCGACAGCTGAAGGAAAGAGGCCACAGCATCCCAAGGTCAGAGGCAACACAGCCTGGGACTCAGGGACTCAAGGCATGAAGGGACAGGGGTTCCTGGAAGTCCGTGCCGAGAGCAAAGGTGTGCTATACACCGAGAGGATGAGGGACCCGTGGCACCCGGGGAAGGCACTACAGAAGCCAGCACCCTGCTCTGAAAACTGCCAACAGGTTTGGGCTGAGGAGGAGAGGTGCCAGACACTGCCACGAGGGACGACCACATGACGAGGAGGCCACGGGGGAACAGTATGGTTTCCCTCCTGAGCTCCCTGAAGCGTTCAGCAGTTAAAAGCAGAAAGTATGCTTAGCGGAGCCATCAGGCCAGGGCCGCCCACCGGGTGACCCCACATACCCAGGAAGGCCGACGCAGCCTGGCACTGTGCAGGGAGTGGCTCCCCACAACAAACCCGGCCCTGTGGCCCTGTGAAGAGCGCCCGGCCACACACCCCGCGTTGCCTGGGTGCCCCGCCCACATCCTGGGATAAGCCCCGAGATCCTAGCACTGCAAGGGGCGGACAGGTGGGCGACAGGTGAGAGAGGAGAGGAGCAGGCTCTACTCACGACAAAGCTGTACTGTGAAGAGGAGGACACAGAAGCCACGAGTCAGTGCCCCACAGGGCAGGCACCTCCCACAGGGCAGGCCCTGCAAGGTCCCCCCACAGTCCCTGTGCTGTTGCCTGCACTCCCCTCTGGGCCCTCAGAGCCAGCCAGGCCTCGGGGCTGTGGCAAAGGTCCCATGTCGAGGGAGTCGCCGCAGCAGCCACGGGGACCCTCAGGCGGGGGCAGAGCAGAGCAGCGCTCACCTTGGGGTCTACGCGCAGCGGGGTGTTACGCTTGATGAAGGACTTCATGACGGTGCCCCGGGGCGCTGAGGTCGGCGTCATGAGCAGCTGGTTCCTCTGCACCGTATGCAGGAAGGTCCGCAACGGCCGCACCACCTGTCAATCAAGGCCCAGGCCCAGTCAGTGGGGGCAGCAGGGGGGTGGGCCGGACTGGGGAGGTGGGCCCCGCACACCTTGTGGGCCGGGCAGGGAGGGGAGGGCGTCTTGTTCCTGGGGGGCTGCAGTTCCTCCTCCGCCAGGGAAGGCTCCTCGTCAGGCTCACTCATTGCCCGCTTATAGCTGCGCTTCCTCCTGCCAGCAGGGACAGGGTCAGGGCAGGCAGGGCCTCCAGGGGGGTCCCCGAAGCCCAGTCACCCCTTCGCATCTGGGCCCAGGGGCGCACCTGACGCTCTGTGGTGGCTCTTGGCATCCGCCAGCTTCATCTGCTGTAGTTCCTGTAGAGACAGCAGTGGTGGTGAAGGAGGAGCCTACACTGTGGGAAGGGCAGACCAGCCAGCAGCGGTCGCAGGCCCTCAGCACCGCATCCTGGAGGGTCCCATCCAGAGCCAGCCCCCACCCTCTGTGCCTGGTGCCGTGGCGGGAGGGTCCCAGGGCAGCCAGCCACAACTGCCTGCAGGCAGGGGGCACAGAGGTGGAGATTCGCACACAGCCACGGACTCCCAAGCCCGCGGGGTCACATGGGAGGCGCAGGGCTTCCCCTGGGTGTGAGCCACAGCCCAGAGCCACAGCCCTCCTCCCCACACTAGCCACAGGGAAGGCAACAGCAAGGGCCTGGGAAGGTGTGGCAACCCCAAAGGGCCCTTCCTGACCCTGAGGAACCATGGCTCAGGGCCTGATCCAGGTCCAGCCCCCGCCACCAGGACACACACAGGGTGCCTGCAGCCGCTGCACCTGTGACCCAGGGCCTCCTGACCTCTACTGCTTTGGGCTTCCTGAACAGAGCAGGGGGGGCCTCACCTTGCTGCCCATTGGGGGGCATCTCAGGGTCACTGGGGCCAGGCTGTGAGTCAGGCGTGGGCACGGTGGTCTTGGTGGCACTGTGGAGTGGCAAGGTGTCCCCACCACTCCCAGGCACCTGTGAGAGGGGCCAAGGCACAGGGCTCAGCTGGGGCGCCCTGTGTGGGGCACAGCGCAGAGGTCCTGGCCCCACCACCCTCCCCGGTCTCCTTACCAGGGGCTCAGCCGCTGCCACTGCAGGTGCAGCCTCCCCGTCGGGCTCCTCCTGCATAGCGCTGAAAGCACAGTGTGCAATGTGGGAGGCTCGTGGGACCCACGCTTCCCAGGACCCTCGCTCCTGCCTCTGTCCCATCTCGCCCAAGCAGAGCTTCAGCCAGGGAAGCAGATGTCGTGCCCTGACCCTCCTGTCCCCAGGCCATCTGCACAGGGCCAAGGCTGCCTGTGCATGTTGCCACTAGGTGGGGTGAGAAGGAGTCCGGGACACTGCAGGTGCCCTTGGAGGAGTCCCGGCAGTGGCTGTGACGCACCCTGCTACCACCAGGCTGAGGCCAAGGCTCAAGCGCGCATGGGCTAAACCTCCTATGCTGTGAGCCAGGGCAGCCCTGCCTCTGGAGTTCATGAACCTTGGGTTCTTGGTTCAGCACCACAAGCAGCCAGCAGTTCAGGCCCCAGCTCCACGTAAGCCTCTGGGTCCCAGGAGCCCCCACTGTGACAAGCAGGGCAGGCGGCCGTCCAAGACCACCCTCCAAGGCCACTCTGCCTCATCCACCATCAGTATGGCCTAGCTGGCTAGAGCAGACTGAGGCGCCTGGGAGGAAGGGAGGGAGGGAGGGAGGGAAGGAGGGAGGAAGGGAGAGAGGGAGGGAGACACTTCTACCTATGCCGGCCCCCCAAGCCTGGACCGGTACTTACCCCACCTTCTGGGGCACCTCAACATGCAGGAGCCTCTCCAGATAACTGTGACCTGAGGACAGAAGTGCTGTCAGAAGCTGTCGAGGGCCCCAGAAGTCAGCTTCCTCAGGGGGCAGGCAGTGGAAGACTCGGAATGGGCACGTGGGACCGAGCTCCAGGTGCCCACAGCCAGCACAAGCCGCCTGTTCATCACTCAACAGACAGTGCCAACAAAGTCCTGGACCCTAGGCCAGGTCTGGGGATCAAATGGTGACCAGAACCAGCAGAGCCACAAGCTGGGCTTCACAAGATGCCAGGGGGTGCAGGAAAAGGCAAAGGCACTGCAGAGCCTGGGGTGCAGTGCTGAGGGCAACTGGCTGGCGGCGCCGGGGCTGCCAGCAGAAGGGCCCCAGACCTTGGGCCTGAGCACATCCTTGGCCCTCGGTCCCCAGTCCTCAGGAGACGCCCGTCCACCAGGTGCTTTGGTACAGCCCCTCCCACCAGGCCAGCACCAGCCTCAAGCAAGGTAAACTGCTCGCTGGCCCTACGCAGCCACAGCAGAGCCGGGTGCTCCACACAGGAACACCCAGGGAGTGCGTCCCACTGACCCCAAGCAACCCCGTGAAGCTGCACACAGCCCTGAGCTGCAGGTCCAGGCCTTGGAAGAGTGCAGGCTCACGTGGGTGCCCTCCGTGCAGATCACATCTTGTGGTGGGGAGCTTCAGCCCAAGGCTGGCATGACCAAGGTTCGGGAAAGGCAGGGAGGGCCTCGCCGTGGCAGAGGGATCTGAGCTGTGGGGCCGCCTGCCCGATTCCGCCTTCCCTCTCGCACTCCAGCACACACTCGCACTGTGCCGAGCTGCCTACCGCAGGGCCCAGAGCCATGGATGGAGGCGCCCAGAGCCATAAGCCAAAGACCCTCTTCTCCAGGGAGGATCAGCTCTGCACCTGTATCCCAGCAACGGCAGACTATCACGTGACTGGCTCACACTTGGGCATCCAGAAGAGATCCTTAACAGTGAGCAGAGCGCACCACATGTTGTGCCAGCCCCACCCCAGGGCAGGCTGAGCTGGCCACTACACGCGTGCAGAGAACTACAAGCTGTAGCCCAAAGGGACAGAAGTAATATCTTGAAAAGCATGTACTCAGCCAGGCGTGGTGGTACATGCCTGTAATCCTGGCACTTTGGAGGCTGAGGGAGGAGGATCGGTGCAAGTCTGAGACGGGCCTAGGCCACAAAAGTGAGCTCAAGGCCAGCCTGAACTACACAGTGAGACCCTGTTTCAAAAACACAAGAAAAAAAAAAGTAATAAAAAAATTTTTTAAAAAAGAAAGAAAAAGAAAAAGCACGTACTCATCATCAGCGGCATCAGCCTCCTGCTCCCTAAAGCGCCTCTAACGGCATCAGAAAGTCACTGCTCACCAGTGTGGCTGGTGCCTGGGGGAGCGGTGGGGACCCTGGAGCCACACCCAGTGAGAGTGCCAGGCGGGAATCAGCTCTGCCCTCTGCGTCTGTGCCCAGAAGCCACTCGCACTGGGTGTGCGGCGGAGGGCACGCTCAGCCCCTAGGCCCGCTGCGGCGCCCCGCATCCAGCTCTGCAAGCGCAGCCCCTGTGCCCTGCAGCCCAGGCAGTCTGCGGTCTGCTCAGGTGTAGGACAGCGCTGATTCCCAGCCGTACTCCTGCTCTACTTTCTTTTCCTCCTCTGTATCTGGCATAGGGTCTCCCTGTGCAGCTTGGACTCCACGTGGTCCCATTTTCAGCCTCCTCGTAGCTGGGATGATGGGTATGTGCCACCACACCCAGTTTCTGCGGGCCAGGGGCAGGGCTGGCGAGGCACTGGTCCCTGTGCTTGCCTAAGCAGGTGTTTAGCCCACTGAGCCATCTCTGTGGTTCCACACTTTTGCTTTGGAAATGATTTCTGGGGCTGGAGAGATGGCTCAGGGGTCTACAGCGCCTGCTTAGGCAACTCCGCCCCACATGCTGTGCCAGCATGTTATAAAAATCTCAGCTACAGGCAGGGACAGAGACATGTCTCAGGGAGCCCAGGGGACCTAGGAAGGTGGGCAGAAGGGGGACAGGTAAGAAGCTAGGGCCACAAAGCACCACGGTGTAGCAAATGAGGTAGGAAGAGGGCACCCTCCCAGCTGGGTCTGGCTCCTTGCACCTCCCTACTGCATGCCCTCGCCCAGGTTGGGGACAGCGGACCACAGGAGGCTGCGCGACCTGTTAGCACAGGACCTGGGAATACTAACTGCCCCCACATTCATACCAGCTCATAGGGCGGGCAGAGGGCTGCCCCCAGTGCAGGACCTACAGGTCACCCAGGTCACCCAGGGTCCCTGTCCCTTCAGGACCTGAACCCTGCACCTCCTGCTACCCCAGGCAGAGGCTAAGCTGGAGTCACACAGACTAAGCCACCGGCCAACCCATTAGCGGGCCTGAATGAGCAAAGGCCAAGGGGCAGAGCTTCAGACCTGCAGGTCTAGAGGGGTGGTGGCACAGGCCAGGCACCGGAATGCAAGCTCAAGCCCGGACTGCGCCAATACCTCGCAGACGCGGGGTGAGGGAGCCCAGCTTGGGTGCAAAGGCCTTGGGCTTGATCCTGGACCAGTCTGGCACGCAAGAACTACAGGCCTGGAGCTGTGCCCCAAGACCTCCTACCTCCCCGGATCAGGCTGGGCCTGAGCAAATGGCCACAGCAGACCCCGCACCGGGCGGCAGCGAGGGGTCTCAGGCCCAATGGGTACCCTTCAAGCAACTGCTCTCACGAGCACGGCCAGGCAGGGCTCAGGCCCGGCCCCAGCCACAGCAGCACTCCAAGACCCACTCTGTAAGTGGGGGAGTCTGAACGGGCAGCAGAGCGCCCACCCAGTGAGTGACACGCCCTTGTCTTGGGTTTAGGCCCCGACACCCACTACCCGCCGTAAGTCCACATAACCCCAGCTGTCCTCCGCTCAGACCCCTCCTGATCATCCCACCGCCCCACTACAGGGCCACGTATTCCAGGGTACCTTGAGTGGCACAGGTGTCACCTGCTGCTGCATGCCGCACCATACAGACACCAGGTCCACCGTGGCTCTGGCCCCTAATGCTGCTCCCGGGCTCAAACTGAGTTCTGACGACCACGGAGCAGGCGGGTATGCCACCCCTGCCAGGCCCAGACACGAGCGAGGCTGGGGTGAGGTCGGAGCACACAGCATCTTGCGCCCAGGCCGCAGCTCCAGGGCCGCCCTGCTCATGGCCACACAAGGCTATTGGCCCCACAAGGAGCCCTCCGTGTCTGACAGGCTGGGTCTAGCCTCCCCAGCCAGACACAGCACAGAACACAGCCAGGCAGTCTGCATCCACAGCCCAGGAAACAGGAGGAGATCCCTGGCCTCCCCATCCTCGAGCGCCCGACCAGCAACGCAGGCTCTCTGGGCCTCAGGCACCTTTCTCACCCAACCTGATGGCCACTCCCTGCTCCGTCAGACTGGTCCCATCTCAGGGACATGACAGTCAGGCACAGGGAGTTGGCGGCTATCTTGCAGGCCTGCACAGCTGGGGTGCTTGCTGGCTCCCTGTAGATGCTCAAGGGACAGCCCCTCGCCTCAAGCTCCCCTCAGCCCCAGGTGCCCTCCCCCCATGGGCTCCACGGCTCCACTCACAGATGATGCGGTGGGAAGCAGCAGGCTCTGCAGCCGTGTTCTTGGTGAGCCTCTTGCTCGACCTGAGGCTGGCACCTTCCTGCCTGGCCACCGGGGAACCCTCTTGGGGACCCGGGGCGATGAGGCTGCGCCGCACGGGCCGGCAGCCTTCAGGGGTGGAGATGTTCTCGGGCTGGATGGGAACCAGCACCCGCTCGCGCCACGGAGAGCCCTGGGGGCTGGGCGAGTCCTGGGGCCTTGGGGAGGGACACGCAATCTTGAGCTTGCAGGCCGACCGCGCCGGGCCAGTGCCGGAACTCCTGGGCCCCTTTGGGGTGGTCACCAGGGCACTCGCTACAACAGACTCTGGCCGCCCGGCCTTTGGCTTCTTGGGTGTTGGTTTCTCAACCAAAGTCAGGGTGCCCTCTGCAGCTGGGGATGAGGCCGGGCCCTGCGAGGCGGCTGAGGCGGCGGTCAGCTTCAGCTGTGTGAGCTGCCGCTCCGCACTGTGCTGCTCATCAGCGCTGATCTCCACCACCAGTTTCCTGCGCTGGTCCACGAGGGACGCCACGGCAGGCTCAGGAGTAGCTGATGGCTTGGAGGCTGCAGCGGCTGCAGCTGCGGCGCGGGTCACCCTCCGCAGCACAGGAGAGCCCTGTTCCCCCAACACCTTGGCCAGTTTCTCCACCCTGTCCTTGCCACGCAGGGGCTGGGAGCTCCGCCGGCCACTCCGGATCTTTCTGCGGGATGACCTGCTCGGCAGAAGAAAGACAGCTGAGGCAGCCCACTGGGGAGGGAGCACTCAAAACCTGGCTGGGGCACAAGGCTCTCCCCAGGGCTGCCAGCCTGCTGGAGCATCAGAGGGCCTGGAGGTGCAGGACCTGGGTTCCCTCATGAGCTCTGTCGTGTCCTGCTGGAAGACCCCGCGCATCGCTTGCCCCGCCAGCCACCAGGAAGATGAAAGCCACACAGGCCACCCGCTGCGCAAGGCCAGTGTGCCCAGCGCCTGCACAAACCTCATACCCACCTGCCTCATGTCACCTGCAAAGCGGACCCAAAGGTAAGCAGCAAGGTCCTCGCTTTGCGGGATGGGGAGAGAGGGGTTCACAATCCAGGGACACAGGGCTGGGGGACACACCAACCAGTGACTCCTAGGCCCAATGCCTACACTCCGGGGGTCCTGTGCCAGCCATTGTTTTGAGGGCACTTAGCAGCTCAGCAGCCGGGTGGGGTGCCCTCCCCCACGTCTCTGGTCATGGCCACCTAGTAAAAGGTCTAAGTCTTTCCTTCCCGCAGGCACAGGGCAGACACCCTCTCCCCAGTGCACACACGCACGTGCACACACACCACACACGCTGACCCCAAGGCCTCACCGGACCTCCCGCCTGAGCCCTGCACTCCTACCTCTTCCGAACGGGATCTCTGTTCTCATCCTGAACGGCAGAGCCACGTCTCCTCCTCCGGCGATTCTTCTGAGAGGGAGTCTTGGGCATCAGCTCAGGCTCTTTGCTGAATTCTCTGCTTGGTACAAGAAGGGCAACACGTGAGGCCCCAGGACGGCCAGCCGCGCTCCCACAAGCCGCCTCCCTCCTAGCTTGCCACAAGGTGACCGGGTGCACGTCATGGCCAGTACGCGGGCTTCCTTCCTCTTCCTCCTGGGGAGGACAGGCGGCCTCTGAAGCACCGCCAGCCACAGGGAGCCAGGGGACGCCAGGGCACATGCAAGGGCACCCAGCCTCCTTGCCCCCAGCATGGCCGGGGGGGGGGGGGGGGGGGGGGGGGGGGCAGGCTGCAGCCCCGCCTCACCTGGTGAACATGCGCTCCGCCTCCTCCTGGATCTCCCTGAGCCACACGAGATCCTTATTGTCCATGTTGCACACGAAGTCCATGAGCTTCTGGTCGCAAAGGTCCAGCAGGTGAAGGGGCCCCGGGGCGGTCGTCCCCATGGTGGCTCTGTCTAGTGACAGCAGGGACAGGGGCACAGGGCTCAGGGGTGGGCCCCAGGATCTTCCCCAGGGCAAGAGCTGCCAGCCCAGAGAGCGCCCACTCACCACCCCCAAACGCCCAGGGCCTGAACCAGGGCCCTCGCCGCACGCAGAGCCCAAGCCCTGACCAACAGCCTCATGGCATGGCTGTCCCCAGAGTCCACAGTGACATGAGCCTTACAGGTGGACTTCCTGGGTCCCAATACCAGGCAGAGCCACCTGCTTTCCTGGGCTGTGAACAGCGGCAGCCACCCAGTCACCCTTGTAGCCCGCTCCAGCGCCCCATCAGGCGCTGACGATGCCACCACCCTGTGCCGCCTGCAGTGAGCCACACACAAGTGCGCCACTCTAGATCCAAATGGCTCTTCAGAGCCAGGGAGCAGGGTGAGGCACACGAGAAGGAAGGAGTCAGAGACAGTGCCCCAAAGCGCCCCACAACCACAGAGGGTGCGGGGGCAAATGAGCAGCGCCTTGCTCTGAGGAAAACCTGTCTGCGAGCACTGGGTAAGGAGAAATGCGCGACAGAAATCTTTCTCAAGACCCTGGGCGAGGGCACAACCTCCTTAAGATCCCATTAGAAGCCACCTCGAGAGCCCCAGGCGAGGGCGCAGCCTACTCCTCTTGGGAGTTTCATCAAGCATGCAACCGGGTGAATGAACGTGAGCCTTGAGGGGCTGATCGCTGCCAACGCATACCTGCAGAGCGGAGACCCACAGTGGTGACCTGATGGCTGTCCCCGCATGCCTGCACAGTGGGGTCCACAGCAGTGACCTACACTGTCAAAGCCAGAACAATGCACATGGCTCAGCCGCCCATGGACGCAGCCCTGCACCAGGCCAGCTGCAGACCCCTATCCTTCTGCAGCTCAACACCAAGTCAGGCTGTGGCCTCGAGGACGCCTCGGGCCTGACTTCAGGGCACAGCAGCCTTGTTCTTTTTTTTTTTTTTTTAAATGACGTTTTCTGACCATCATTGATATTCTAATAACTTTCCGTACAATGTGATATAAGCAGTTACACAATTTTGACACAGATATTTGGAAATTCAAGGAAATACAAAGTTGTAGCCTGTCAAGAATATGGTTTTTGGCCCAGTCTCTTATTTTCAAATACTACTCTTGCCGGGCATGGTGGCTCACGCCTGTAATCCCAGCACTTGGGAGGCTGAGGCAGGAGGATTGGTGCAAGTTCGAGACCAGCCTGGGCTACAAAAGTGAGCGCAGGACCAGCCTCAACTGCATAGCGAGACCCTGTCTCAAAAAGACAAAAAAAAAAAAAAAAAATTACTCTTGAGAGAATGACAGTAACTGAGTTTACACCAGGAGCAGTACATATCAAAAAGACAAGAATGACATGTATTCCAAACATGGTTTTAGCGTTACATTGTGCTATAGTCAATATGCTGAACCTTTTGAACAGCCTTGTTCTTCAGACAAGCTCTGTGCTCCATCTGGAATGTTCCGCCTCCCACTCTGTGTGGTGCCTTTCCTCAGGGAGGCCTGACCACCAGTCTAAAGTAGCCCCTGTAAAAGGTAAGATATATTTCTAATTGGTCCCTATTTCACTAACTGCTCTAAAAACCCCTTATTCTCAGTCTCTTTAGCAGAAAGGATGCCTGAGCTATACCAAGCCTACCTCAAGATAAGATTCCAGGGTAGGCGCCAGGGTGATAGCTCAGTAGAATAAGCACTTCCCTGGCAAGCACAGAGTCCTGAGTTCAATCCCCAGTACCACAAAAAAAGAAAGATTGATTCCAGGGTAAAAGCTAACTGCTAAACAGTCTTCTACAATCCTGGGATGCCAAAAGACTAAAAATAAGTACAAAGAAAAATACGGAGCAGGGCATGCTAGCACACACCTGTAATCCCAGCACTTGGGAGGCTGAGGCAGGAGCATCAGTGCGAATTCCAGACCAGCCTGGGCTACAAAAGTGAGCTCAAGGGCAGCCTGAACTGCATTGCAAGGCCCTGTCTCAAAAAGACAAAAAAGAAAAGAAAAATACAGACAGGTGTGGTGATGCACACCTGTAATCGCAGCACTCAGGAGAGGCTGAGGCAAGAGGATCACTGTGAGCTTGTGGCGGGGGAACTACATGGCTAAGTTCAAGGCCAGTCTACAGGTACACAGCAAAACCCAAAACAACACACCAGAGGGAGCAGGGACTAAGAAGGAAAGTGGGGGACAGGTGTGGGGTGAGACATTGCTTGAGACAGACTGAGTGAACTTTGGGTCCCAGGCTGTGGAAGGAGTGGCTCCTGGGAGTTAGGAAGAAAGGCACACAGCTTCTCTACCAGAGGTGTCTGCCTCTGTAGAGACTACTCTTGCGTGAGCTTGGATTAAAAACCTCTCTTCAGCTGCCTCTGCAGTCCAGATCCTTTTTGGAGGGGGTCTAGACAAGTGAGAACAGCTTTTACACCCCTGGCCATAATCTCGCATCCACCAATCTCCACCCTCTGCAGAGCACCGAGGGATGCGCTGTCTGTTTACTGCCAATGTGTGCCCCCCAAACGCTGCACCCCAGCATGGGCCTGGCCTTGCGCGTGAAGTGACCCCCACTAGCTGGCCCTGGGGCTATAACCCCACCATCACTGCACCCAGAGACAGCAGGAAAACTGCTGGGCACAGGTTGGGGCAGGTCAGAGCAGGGTGACACACACCCACCAGCCCTGGATGCCAAAGGCGGCAGCAACCAGGGCAGGTCCAACCAGGCAGACCCCAGGCGCTGGGCAAAGGCCCCAGCTCTGCAAGCTGCGACTCACTGCCACCCTGTCACTTACAAAGTTCTCTGCACCCAGAGCTTGCACCATCAGGGCTGGCTGGGCCCTAGCTCACAGCTCACGAGGAGGAACCGTTTGGGGAAGCCACGGCTTGGCACAGGAGCTCAAGCGAGATACAACACCTGAGTAACCTTTTAAAGTCTTTGCTTAAAGGGGAAAGGGGCTGAGCACTTCAGAGCAGGCTGGGAGACGCCGGGTGTGGTGGCGTATACCTATAATCCCAACTTGCGGGCGACTGGAGGAGAAGGATCGAGGCGTGTCCCAGACCAGCCTGGGCTACAAAGCGAGTTCAAGGCCAGCCTGGAGTACATAGCAAGACCCGGTCTCAAACGAGAAGCATCAAGTTCCAGCGACGCGGTCTGCATCCCGTGCACAAAGAGAGCTTCTGACGACCCGGAGGAGCGATGCTCTCCGTCTACTGCACGCAGACTTCGGCCGCACCCCGGGCCGGTCCCACCCCCGCCTTCCTCGCACCTCCCGCGGTTTCGGGGCTGCAGGAAGTCATGCACCCCTGTACTCAGGCCGGGCAGTCTGCCGCAACAGGCGCATCCCCTGGAGTCCTACCCAAGCCAACGCCGGCGCCGCCTGATTTAATTCTCATCACAACCCCCAAGACAGCGTGCGCAGACAGGGAAACTGAGGCAAAGGTCAATCACCATGGACATCAGAGGCGGCCCTGGGTTTCAGCTACGAGCGTCGGGAATGCGCGCCGCGGCTTTCCCGGGAACTAGCCAAAAGCCTGGGTGGGAGGTGGGTGACAAGGCGCTGCCTCAGGCTCCCGGGCGGGCGGTTTACACGCGGCTCGGACCGCAGGGCACGGAACCGGCTCCGGCCCGCCGCGCTGAGCACCCGAAGGATGGGACGCGGCGACGAGCACTCACCCGGCCGCCCGTCGCCTCGGGCTCGTCAGTGGAGTCTGCCGTGTCCGTACGGTCCTGGCCCGCCAGGCCCACTCGCTCAGGGTCAGCGCTCGGCGTACCTAGCAGCAACTGGGCGGCGCAGCGCGGGCGAAATCTACGATTTTCAAAACTGAGGGCTCAGCCAATTCTCGGCAAGTTTGTGTGGGCGGTTGCAAATCCTGGAACCAATCATATGGCGAGAAGCAAGATACTGAACATTTATTGGCTTCTCCCACTATCAATCTGTGGGACTAAGAGGCGGGGAAAGGAAGCGTAGACATTTTAACCCTCCTCGGTTTCCGGAGAGAGAGGAAGTCGCCGGGCCGGGCTAGCGCGTGGCTGACGGAACTACGTGTCCCAGGGTGCCCTGCGCGGATGGGCGGGGCGGTCCTGGCGTCGCTGGGGTCCCGGGGCACCCGCAGCGCGGCCTACCAGATCTTGATTATTTGACCCCTGTGCGGTCACCGCGGAATCTGGCTGCTACCCCCCGCCCGAGTGGACACCCTCCCCTAGCAGGATCCCAGCAGAAGGGGCAGGGTCTCTTTGGAGCAGACATATTTTCTGATCTTGCTGACCACTGGACATGAGTCGATCTGCTTGTCTTGAACCGACAACCCTCCACCGGCCTGAACACCCGATTATGTATCGCAGTAGCCCCCCATGAAGTAAAAGATTGTGGCTGGTTAACGCGGTTTGGACTCTAGCAGGTGTAGAATGCTGACCTCTGCCTCCAGCTGGTTGCGATCCTCCTGCCTCAGCCTCTCCAGAACTGGGATCACAGGCGTGCACTGCAACTTTTAAATACACATTTTTAAATGTACCAAAACATTAGAAATGGATCTCGGTGATCTGAAGGGGCCTCTATACACAATATGCGTCCTTGGGCCCGGCGAGATAGCTCAGCGGTCTAAAAGCGCCTGCTTAGGCAAGCTTAAGAAATCTCTAGGACCTCAGTTCCATCTCTGCCTCCAGAGGCTGAGCCGGCCAAAAAAAAATGCAGCCGGGCATGGTGGCACACACCTGTAATCCCAGCACTTAGGAGGCTGAGCCAGGAGGATTGGTGCGAGTTCGAGACCAGCCTGGGCTACAAAAGTGAGCTCAAGGCCAGCCTGAACTTCATAAGGAGACCCTGTCTCAAAAAAGACAAAAAAAAAAAAAAAAAAAAAAAAAAAAAAAAAAAAAAAAAAAAAAAAAAAGCATCTATGTATTAGTGGTGCACTAACTATCCACTTACGTTATTGCTGGAAAGAAATAGAATTTAGAGTGAAACAGTATGTCTCTCTCTCTTTTTTTTTTTTTCTGTATTCAAGATAGGAGTCTACACACCCACAGACTGGGATTACAGGCGCACGCCATCACTCCTGGTCTCAATTGCCCTCTCAGCACACCGAACCTGGGCCCTTGGGCTCTGCCTAAGCAAGTGCTTTAGTCTGCTGAGCTATCAGGCTGGTCCTGAAACTTGAGAAGGATTTTTTTTTTTTTTTTTTTTTTGGTGGCTCAGGCTGCCTTAAGAACGGAGCTGGAGCTGGGGGTAGAACTGAGCTAAGCCGCAAGCCCCACCCTCTCCCTGCAGTCTCACTTTTCTTTGTTCTTTGTTCACCTCAGAACAGCTCTGCTAGGGGCCCTTTTCTTGTTTTTAAAGCACGCAAACGCCTTAGTAACCCATTTATGGAAATCAGGAAGAGGTTGACAGGCAGTGGTTTTGCAAGCCTGTGATCCCAGCTTCATTCTCGCGAGGCTAAGGCAGGAGGGGGCCACCAGTTCAAAGCCCAGAGTGGACTACAGAGCGACATAAGGCTGGCCTGAACTACATCAGGAGACCCTGTCCAAAGAGATGCCCTGCGTAAATAAGTAGCAAAGCAGATTTGGGATACCATAATCAGTCAACATTTATTTTTTATTTTATTTATTTATTTAGTCTTTTTTGAGACAGGGTCTCGCTATGCAGTTCAGGCTGGCCTTAAGCTCACTTTCGTAGCCCAGGCTGGTCTCACACCTGGCTTATTTTTAACTTAATTTAATTTTATTTATGTATTTGTTTTTTATTATTTTATTTATTTATTGTCTTTTTGAAACAGGGTCTCCTTATGCAGTTCACTTTTGTAGCCCAGGCTGGTCTGGAACTTGCACTGATCCTCCTGCCTCAGCCTTCCAAGTGCTGGGATTACAAGTGTGCGCCACCACCCCTGGCCTTTTTTATTTTATTTTTAAACTTTATTTATGTTATGGCCAGCTCGGCCTGCCCTGGGGGTGGGGCTGGTGCAGCATGGGGTGCTGAGAATAGAACTGCAGTCCCTGCAGTTGCCTAAACTTGCCTAAACCGGTGCGCTCTAGACCACTGAGCTATTGTGCTGGCCCCATCACTCAACCTTTTAAAATGCCTCCTGAGGGGCCTGGTGGGATGGCTCAGTGGTCTAAGGCACCTGCTTAGAAAGCTTAGTCAGCTACAGGGACCGCAGTTCGATCCCCGGCACCATATGCTGTGCTAGCCCTCCCCTCAGGACAGGCTGAGCTGGCCATAAAAATAAATAAACAAACAAAAGTTCTGAAACAAGAAAAAATAAAATAAAATAAAAAATTTAAAAATAAAATGAAATTAAAAAAAAAATGCCTCCTGAAATAGAAGCCAAAAATTCATGGCAACGGATGAACCAAAAATGTCTTTACTAACCAGCCAGCTGGGCACAAGGATGCTTATCACAGTGCTCAGAGTGGTTCCTTTGGAGTTACCAAATGTCTTCCTTGTTCTTTGCAGTCAGGGGGTTCCCCCAGGGGCTTAATCCTGGAAGAAATTTAGGATGGAAATTTACAGAAGAGAAGTTCTGTCTAAATGGGGGTCCAGGGCCGGGGAGATAGCTCTGCGGCACAAGCGCCTGCCTGGCACAAGTGCAAGGTCGTGAGTTAAAACCCGATCCTGCAAGCAAGCAAGCAAGCAAACAAACAAACAAACATAAATAAATAAATAAATAAATAAATAAATAAATGGGCGCCCAGGGGCTGAGGAGACAGCTGGGTAGAATAAGCCTGGCAAGCACAAGGGCCTGAGTTCCACCCCCAGTTCCGCAATAAATAACCCAGCCCAAAGCAAGGCTGCCCCCGGCACCCTCTGGGAGAGGAGGCCCCGTCCTGGCGTGAAGCTGGATGGCTATGGGTTAACCGTACAGCCCAGCTGCTTGGGGAGGTTGGCCCCGCTGGTCTCCCTGAGAGACGGATGGCTTTGGCCTGAGTCGGGTAGCAAGGTCAGCAGGGCGCGGCGTGCTCCTCCGCAGTTCCCGCCTGCTGCACCACGGCTCATCTCCTTTCAACTGCTGCCTCTGCTTCTGTAGCTCGGCGTCGCGCTGAGTTCTGAGAAGAAGCTGCCCCATAGGATGAAAACAGGGCTTTGTTCGGTCTCCCAAGGGCCGTGGGCACCAGAAGCGGAGGGGAGGCTGCATCCGGGCTGGCGTGGGGAAGCGGGAGGAGGTGTTCCCAGGGAAGGTTGGCTGTCGTGCTAAGGGCCTCGGCCCTGTGCGATGACCGCCGTAACAGTTCAGCAGCTCATACCGGGCCAGAAGCTGTCACCAGCCTATGGCAAAGTGTGTCACTTCAGATCCCCCTGGTCCCTAGACCACTGACGTCAGCGTGCCTGCCCCGTGGCATCGATGACAGCTTTGTGCTGATCCAAGCGGAAGCCCAGGAGGAGAGAGGCTGAGGGGCGCTGAGGCAGGCCAGGCGGTGGGAGAGACCGAGAACGTTCTGTGTCCCTGAGGCCGTCAAGGAGCCTGCTGGACCAGCTGGAACTGGCCTCACAAGAGGTTGCGCAGAGCCCGCTCTGTTCCAACCCGACCCCTCTTCCTCTCCCTGCCCTCCCTTTCTGCGTTGTTGTCTTAAGATGCAGTCTCCCTATAGCGCCCTGGGTGGCCTTGGCTTCGCTCTGTGGCCTAGGCGGGCCTGCAAGTGACCCTCCTGCCCCAGCCTCTGAATGCTAGGGTGCTGCCTCCACCGCCCCCCCCCTTTAACTAACCCTGGCTTTGTCCTCATTATTCAACTCAGTCTAATCACTTAGGAGCAAAATAATGAAAGCACATTTGAAATGTTCTTGGGAAAAAACAAAAAATTGTTAATGAACTAAGTAATAAAAGGATGGAGCTGGACATGGCAGCGCATGCCTATAATCCCAGCACTTGGTTGGGAGGCTGAGGCAGGAGGATCAGTGCAAGTTTGAGACCATCCTGTGCTACAAAAGTGAGCCCAAGGCCAGCCTTAACTGCATGCCGAGACCGTGTCTCAAAAAGACACACACACACACACACACACAATGCTACTCATGCATTGGACAGTCGCTTTCTGGACAGCCACTTTCTCAGACTGCCGCCCCCTCCTGGTGTCCCCTGGCAGCGCACCGCCCCCCTTCGCTAGGGAGCTAGGAGGAGGGGAGCTCAGGGAGCAGGCGCAGGTCAAGCTCTGCCCAGGTAAGCTCCAGGAGATCTCTAGCTGGTTTGCTTAAGTTTGCTGGTTGCCAGGTAATAGTTCCTGTTCCAGATCTAGTTGCTTCCGGCTCTCGGGGTGTCTCGCTGTGCCGCGCCCTGTACCAACCGATCCCGAGGGCATCGCTGCTTGCTTATCACAACCCGGACTACCAGAGACTGGGGCCTGACGCCATGAGGGACCGCGGATTCCCAGTCAGTGCCCATTGATCCCGGTGTCGCTTCTGCGCCTCTGCTTGCGCTGGGTGCATCGAGGAGCACGGGAACGGCCGCTCCCTAAAGCTCTGTCCCTCTCGTCCCTCGCAGGGGCCATACTTCCTGCAGACCCCTAGGCGGGCCCTCCGAGCGAGACTGTAGCCCAGATGCCTCTGGCTTGGCTCTATGTCGGAGGTGGCGACCTCTGGGCTTCGGGGCTTTGTTTGTTTGTTTTGTTTTGAGACAGGGTCACAGTAACTTGCGAATCACTGATGCAATAGCTGGCAACACAAGTGAAGACAAGTTTATTTGGCTGCTGGTCCAGGGCAGGACTACTTGGCCCAGGGGCAAGGCGTGGCCCCAGGAAGCAGAGGAAAGGACACACACTCTTCTCCCGGCCAGACCCCAGCTCTGTAAGCCCAATCCGACCACCCTTCAAAGCCCTGCCTAACACAGAGGGAGGTCTGGGAGACATTACTATGCCAGCCTCCTGCCAAATTGCTCAACTGCCCGAGCTGGGGAGTGTTTGAGCCTCCTGCTTCCGCTTCTACAGTACTGAGAGTACAGAGGGAATCTCTCTGCTTGACTCAGATGACTTTCAAGGTACCTCCTGCTGGGCCCGGTGATGCACACCTGTATTCCCGTACTCCTGGCCCTTGGGAGGCGGAGGCAAGAGGACCGCCATGAGTTTGAGACCAGCGTGGGCTACATAATGAGTTCAAGGCCAGCCTGAACTACACAGTAAGACCCTGTCTCAAAAAGAAAAGCAACAACGAAAAGATCCCTCCAGGGCCGGAGAGATGGCTCAGCCATCTAAAGTGCCTGCCTGTTTAGGAAGGTTTAGCCAACTGCAGAGACCACAGTTTGATCCCCAGTGGTGCTGTGCCACCCCAAGGCAGGCTGAGCTGGCCATAACACCAATCAATCCCTCCAGCTGTCAAGAAAAAAAAATATTTTTAAAATTTTTTTTTTTTTAGATTTTTTTTTTTTTTTTTTTTTTTTTTTTTTTTTTTTTTTTTTTTTTTTTTTTTTTTTTTTTTTTTTTTTTTTTTTTTTTTTGGTCTTTTTGAGACAGGGTCTCGCTATGCAGTTCAGGCTGGCCCTGAGCTCACTTTTGTAGCCCAGGCTGACCTTGAACTCACATCGATTCTCCTGCCTCAGCCTCCCGAGTGCTGGAATTACAGGTGTGCGCCACCACACCCGGCTTTAATTTTTTTTTAAGAATTTTTATTTTATTTTATTTTCTTGTTTCAGAACTTTTGTTTGTTTGTTTTTATGGCCGGCTCAGCCTGCCCTGAGGGCAGGGCTGGTGCCAGGGATCGAACCACTAAGCCGCCTAAGCTTTCCTAAGCAGGCGCTTTAGACCACTGAGCCATCCTTTTTTTTTTTTGGTGGGACCGGGGTTCAAACTCACGACCTTGCACTTGCCCAGCAGGCACTTGTGCCTCGGAGCTATCTCCCCAGCTCCTACTGAGCCATCCTGCCAGGCCCCAAGACAAAAATTTTTAAATGTATTTAGGACAGGGTCTAAAGGATCTCACTACACAGATTGGACTTGTAGTGATCCTCCTGTTTTCAGCCTCTGAAGCACTGGGATAACAAATTCTTTCAGGACCTGGAAAATCAAATTTTAATTTCTGAGTTTAGAGATGCGAGTCCACTGGAGGGCAGCAGCCACCTGGGGTCTGGTCTGCTGCCTTTGGCTGAGTAAGGCATTGCTGGCGGAGGGGAAGCCATCTTCTCTGTCCTCTCCCAGAGAGCAAACTGCTCTGGGGTCGACTCTTGGGCCCTGGCAGCCAGGCCCTGAGCAAAAGAGCCTTTTGGGTCTGCCCAGGCCCACCTCTGCCCAGGCGTGGCCCTGGGCCTGTGAGGAGCCTGCCTTTCCTAGAGTGGGTGCCTTGGGGGTGACTGACAGGCCCCGGGCACAGTATTTCAAGCCAAATGGAACCTCTGCGTGGAAAGGTGGCAAAGCTGGGGAAAGATGTCACCCAGGGCAGCTGTCTTGGCTGTATAAGAACAGAGTCCCCAGAGTGCTTTGGGCTGGCACCAACAATGTGAGCCTGATTACCTGGATCTGTTCCAGCAGCCCTGAGTGTGAGGTACACAGGGGAGTCGGGATTTTACTTATTTATTTGCTTATAATGGCCAGCTCAGCCTGCCCTGGGGGTGGAGCTGGCGCAGCATGTGGTGCTGGGGATCGAACCTCAGTCCCTGTGGTTGCCTGAGCCATCTTGCTGGCCCGGGAGTCCGGACTTTAAAGTCCTGTTTCTCACCAAAGCTGCAGCCTCGGGTCTCAACATCTTTTCCACCCCCGCCCACGCCCCCTTTCTCCCTCCTGGGCCGTATGCCTGGGCAAGCCCTCCCATGGGGCTACAAATTCACAAACTCCACCTTCCAGGAAAGGGCGGCTCCTCAGTACACTGGACAGCTAAGCCAGGAAGAAACACCACAGGCAGAAGACAGGGCCCTGCCCTACAGGAAGGAGGACGCTGTGCACAAGGCCGCAGGTGCACCCCTCCAAGCTCTCAGATAGGTTGGGCTTGCTGGGCCTGCACGCCTCCCCAGGAGTAAGCAGCGCTCTCATGCCGGCACCACCTGGTCCAGTACAGTCTGGACAGGCATCGTCACCCCAGTGGGGACCATGGCCCTCCTGTCCCCAAAGGTACTGGTTTTTTCCCTGTAGCCCAGCTAGGTGATGCACCTCCCCACTGGATCAGTGTTACCTAAGCAGCTATAATCTATTTTATTTATTTATTTTTTTCTTATTTCAGAACCTTTGTTTGTTTATTCACTCATTTTTATGGCCGGCTCAGCCCGCCCCGAGGGCAGGGCTGGCGCAGCATGTGGTGCCGGGGATCGAACCGCGGTCCCTGAAGCCATCTGAGCTTTCCCAAGCAGACACTCTAGACCACTAAGCCATCCTGCCAGGCCCTAAGCAGCTATAATCTAATTGGTTGATAATGTTTGTTTGGTTTGTTTTGAGATAGGGTCTCCCTGCGCAGTTCAGTCTGCCCTTGAACTCACTGTACAGCCCAGGCTCGCCTTAAACTCACGGTGATCTCGCTGCCTCAGCCTACTGAGTGCTGGGATTTCAGGCACGGACCACCATGCCTGGTAGGTTACTTATTTAGTTAGTTGTTTGTTCATTTATTATGTATCTAGTACAGGGTCTAGAGGGTCTCACTACACAGACTGGACCCACAGTGATCCTCCTGTTCTCAGCCTCCCAAGCACTTGGACGACAGGCTTGTACCACCATGCCCAGTCACAATCACATCTCAGCGTTCCCTGGGAGCAGGGCCAGCATGGCACACTGGGGATCAAACCCCTGCCGCTGTGCTCTGCCTAAGCAGGCGCTTCAGTCTGCTGAACTATCTGGTCGGCCCTCTGGTAAGTAATTTAAAGTTCTGGGTGTCTGGACATTAGGATCTCAGAAACCACTAGATTTTTATTTATTTATTATTTTTTTTTTTTTCTTGTTTCAGAACCTTTGTTTCTTTTATTCACTCATTTTTATGACCGGCTCAGCCTGCCCTGAGGACAGGGTTGGCGCAGCATGTGGTGCCGGGGATCGAACCGTGGTCCCTGAAGCCGCCCAAGCTTTCCTAAGCAGGCGCTTTAGACCGCTGAGCCATCCCACCGGGCCCCACCACTAGATTTTTTTTTAATGCTGAGCATATGCATTGGGTTAATTTTACTATTTATAGTTTAGACTATTATGTGTTATTGTCTTGATATGATAAAAAAAAAAAAAAAACAGGTCAGGCTGGGGAGATAGCTCAGCAACTTACTCACCTGCCTGTGAAGCACAAGGTCCTGAGTTCAATCCCCAGTACCACATACACAAAGATACATACACCTGCAACCTTGGTGCTCGGGAGGTTGAGGCAGGAAGATCTTAAAGCCAGCCTGGGTGCTCCATAATGAGTTCAAGGCCAGTATTGAATGTTTCAGAAACCCCAAAACTCAGGGGCAGGGGAGATAGCTCCACGGCACAAGAACCTACCTGGCAAGTGCAAGGTTGTGAGTTCAAACTCTGGTCCCACATACACACACACACACACACACAAAAAAAAAAAAAAAAAAAAAAAACCCACTCCAAAACATATAAAGATCTTAACTTAAAAAGTAGAGGGCAGGTGCTACGCTTATGCAACCACGGGGACCGCGGTTCAGTCCCTGGCACCACATGGCCGAGCCAGCCATAATAATAATAAAGTTAAAAAAAAAAAAACCCAGCTGGGTGCTGCTTGTGTCCCCAAGAGTGGGAGACAGGGCCAGGGCGGGAGCCATCTCCTGCCTGCTCCCTTCAGACCACTAAGGGTGAAGCCATCTCCACGCCGCCCCAACTCCCAGCCAGGCAGAGCGCAGGTGAATGCGTCCTTTCGAGCCGAACCTGAAAGAGCCCCCCCGCCCCCCAAGGGAGGGCCGGGCGCGGCTGTTTCCAGGTGACGGACTGCTCTGGAGTCCAGAAGTGCACTAAAAGGAGAACCAAAAAGAAAGAGGAAGAGTTCTCTCCTGGATGCAACACGCTGGTTCAGGCGGAGGAGGCAGAACCCCGCCCGCGGCGGGCAGAGGGCCTTCGGGGGCAGCCCGCTCTCGGCTCAGCCGTGCCGGGGCAGCGTGCCCGGTGCAGGGAAAGGCTAGGACAAGGGCTCACGAAGGCCCTAGCACAGCTTGACTCCAGCGTGAGAAGGGCGAGGCCGGAGAGCCGAGCAGTTAGGAGACAAAACAGCTGGCGAGCCAGCAGTTCCCAACTGGCGCGACTTACACAGACAGCGTTGTGCTCTTCCCCTTCGCTTAATCCGTTAGTCTGAGCTCCCTGTCCGTAGGCCACTACCCCTAATCCTACCCTCCGCCAAGGACATTGAGCAGTCACATGCCAACGCGGCAGGTAGGAGACGCCCCGGCAGGTAGGAGCTCGCCCTCCCACGCTGCTCCTGCGTCGTAGCTGTGCTCCGTGGCTGTCCCTCTTTCCCCGCCTAAAAGTACATTGTCTTTATTTTAAACCCCTTCTTCAGTTCTTTCACCAACGCTGGGTTTAGGACCCCGGAGTGTCCACCCCTGGACGGCACGGCGGGCACACATGGGGCACCAAGCCCTTCCCGGATGGCCCAGCCAGGCAGGGGCAGAGGGAGTCGCGATGACTCGCACATGAAGCAAAAGAGCACAAATCTTGCTTTTATTTGCTGAGTGGCTTTCTGGCAAATCACCTCACCCCAGGCTGTGGTTTGAAAGCCATCTGATGGTTTATTATTTTTTTATTTGTTTATGGTGGCTCAGCCTGCCCCGAGGGTGGGGCTGGCACAGCACCTCCAGCAGGCTATCGAACTGCAGTCCCTGCAGTTGCCTAAGCTCGCCTGAGTAGGCGCTTTAGACCGCTGAACCATCTCGCCGGCCCCATTGTATGTTTTTGTTTTTGTTTTTGTTTTTTGGTTGTTGTTGTTCTTTGGTTTTATTTATTTATATTATGGCCGTCTCAGCCTGCCCTGGGGGTGGGGCTGGCACAGCATGTGGTGCTGGGGATTGAACCTTGGTCCCTGCTGCTGCCTAAGCACTAAGCGGTCCTAAGCAGGCGCTTTAGACCACTGAGCCATCCTGCCAGCCCCATTGTATGTTTTTTAGTAGCTTCTTCTTCTTCTTCTTCTTCTTCTCCTCCTCCTCCTCCTCCTCCTCCTCCTCCTCCTCCTCCTCCTCCTCCTCCTTCTCCTTCTCCTTCTCCTCCTCCTCCTTTTTTTTTTGAGGTACTACACTTGTGCCATGGAGCTATCTCCCCAGCCTCTAACAGCTTCTATTCTAAAAATGCTAGAAATGCCTTTAAAGTGATGTTATGGTTATACACATTACACCAGTGTTATACAACGATCTCTGAACGTTGCATTATCTGTTTCCCTAGGACCAAAATCTACTTAAAATCCAAAAGCTCCAGGCTTCGCAGGATTCGCAGGATTCTGAAGTCCGTTGAGCCAGGAGGGTGGATTCCTGGGCTGCCTTTGTCCCTAAGGTGTTCCAGAGCCCTGAGCACCCCAGCAGGGGCTCCTGGGGCCACGGCCACCCCTTTCTGCCCTGAGGTGGGCAGCTATGTCTCGCCAAGCCTGGAGGCTGCGGAGCCAATGGATCCTGACGTAAGTTTCCTGAAGTGCTAATGAAGGGATAGTAGACGTCCCAGAAGACTCCAAACAACGCGTAGGAAACACAGCTCCTGGCCTGTTTGTGTGCTAGATGTCCAGTCCACTGAGTTTGTGTTCTCTAAAATCAAAGAAAGAGGGTCTGGGGAGATAGTTCAATAGAATGAGCCCTTGCCTGGCAAGTGCAGGGTCCTGAGTTCAATCCCCTGTACTGCAAAAAAAAAAAAAAAAAAAAAAAAGAGAGAGAGAGAGAGAGAGAGATTAAAATCTAAGAATTGTAGGAACAACAAGGATTGTTTTGTTTTGCTTTTAATGTATTTAGTACAGGGTCTGCAGGCTTGACAGGGTCTCACTACAAAGATCAGACTGGTAGTGATTCTCAGCGTGCCCCGGGGGCCGGGGCCAGCATGGAGGCCCAGGAGATCCAGCCCGAGCCCCCCTGTCTGCCTGAGCAGGTGCTTTAATCCTCTGAGCTGTCTGGCTGGCCTGTAACAGAGGTTATAAGCAGAAAATGAAGAAAGCTTCTGTGTAGGACAGACAGAGGAGTGCCAAATAGCTTGCTGGGAAGCCCATTTCTCAAGGGAGTTTTGAAGAGCAAAACCCTGGGGTGAGCTGGGCCTCAGGTGGGATGAAGCCAGAACCAGAGTGGCCGAGGTCACTGATTCCATCGGGAACCACAGCATGGGCATGAGGCTGGACAAAACGAAAGTAACCGAGAAGGCTCCGAATAGCTGCTTAGGCGGTGATAATTCAATGGGGCAGCGAGTCACGGGGCAAGCGGGCCATGGACCCTCCAGCAAGGGGCAGCCTCACACAGAAAAGCAACTCAGGGTTCAACTGTAGGCTTTGCCTACAACCAAGGCCTTTAGTCAGGCCGGGAATGCCAGCTGCTTGTGCGACTGTAAACAAAATCTTGCAATGCCAGAAAAGTGTGCGGGGATCCTTCGGAAGCGTCAGCAGTTGCCCAGCATGGTGGCACAGGCTTGTAATCCCAGCACTGGGGAGGCTGAGGCAGGAGGATTGGTGTGAGTTCGAGACCAGCCTGGGCTACAAAAGTGAGCTCAAAGCCAGCCTGAACTGCATAGTGAGTGAGACCCTAGTTCAAAAAGGCAAAAAAAAAAGAAGAAGAAGAAGAAGCGTTAACGATCGCCAACTGCCACTGTATGCGTTAACGATCGCCACTCTCCCTGTGTGCCGGCTACGTCGGCTTGAATGGTGGTACAGTACGAAATTGATTTGGGGCATCTTATTTACTTATTTATTTATCGGCCAGCTCAGCCTGCCCTGGAGCGGGGCTGGCGTGCGGAATCCAGCTGCTGTCCCTGCGCTTGCCTAAGCAGGAGCTTTAGACAGAGGAGCTATCTCCCGGCCTGCAAGGCCAATTTTGTCACTTTTTGGACAATCCTTGATGTGTCTGGTGAACTATGGACATCCTGCAACGCTTTGTGTTATGAAAAGGCTCGCTAGGGGACGCATTGGAGGTCTGGGGCCCGCCATAGGTATGTCTGTTATTCGCTGTGGGAAAGTTGTCCTGACTTGCAGGCCGCTGGGCAGACTGCAGGGAGCACCACACGTCTGTAGACAGAGTGCACGGAAACCGGATGGGGGCCGTGTATTTTGTTTCTGAGTTACGGCCTCACTGTGCAGTCCAAGCTGGGCTTAAGCGCACTGTGTAGCTGAGTCGCTGGAGTTACAGGGGTGTGCCACCGTGGCTTTCTGAAGGGAGGTGTTGGTCCCACACCTGCGGCCCTTGCTGCCTGTTGACCGCAGGTACCATGGCTGTCCTCTCACGGAAAGGATGTGGGTGGAGCCGCTCCATCATCTGTCTCCAGGTCTGGCCACTGACAGGGTGTCTTCACCCACAGTGTGACATCTTCTCCAGACGTGCGCTGACTCCAGAGGCCCCAGCTCTGCTCACTGCCTCTCACATTCCCACTGGCCTTAGCTGTCTACAACCCCATGAGCCCGTCACCCTTTGGTCCCCTAGGCAGTCACCTCAGGGTTGAGTCACAGTGACAAGGCCCTTTTCCACTTTCCTTGAATGAGTCAGGCAAAAATCACGCTTGATTTCACATACCTTGTCTTCCTGTAGTCCAGCCAGAGCCTAAAACATCATTTAGGAGCTGGTGAGATGACTCAGTGATCTAAAGTACCTGCTTAGGAAAGCTTAGGCAACCACAGTGACCAAGGTTCAATCCCTGGCACCACGTGCTGTGCCAACTCCACCCCCAGGGCAGACTGAGCTGGCCCTAATACAAAAAAAAAAAAAGCAGTATTCACATTTTTTTTGTCAGGAGCAGGGTTTGAACTCACAACCTTGCACTTGCCAAGCAGGTACTTGTGCCACAGAGCCATCTCCCCAGCCCCTGTTTAAGTTTTAGCGTTCCAGTGTAGGTCGGTGGGTGCAGTTCAGGCTCCCAAGTCTGCGAGGCAGGAGGCTTTCTAGGCCGACTGCTCCCTGCAGGCTCGCCTTCCTGTGTGGAACAGCCTAGACCAGCAGTTCTCAACCTGTGGGTCAAGACCCCGGTGGAGGTTGAAAGACCAAAACACAGGGGTTGCCTAAAGCCATTTCAAATCATAACTAGCAAAATTACAGTTTTGAAGTAGCCACCAAAATTACTTTTTGGGGTTTGGGGTCACTGCAACATGAGGAACTGTATTGTGGGGTCACGGCACTAGAAAGGTTGAGAACCACTGGCCTAGATGCAGGCGAAAGACCTGTGAGCACACTTCTGATCCTGATGCAGGAAGAAAAACGTGATCTGGGGTACATGACCTCCAATAGGGAACCTACAAATGTTCAGGGTTTCAGCTCCTGGAACCTGGGTGGCAGAGGACAGAGCTCCCCCGGAGAGGCCAGGGTGGCAGGTTCACAGACCGAGCTCTTTGGTGGGAGAGGCACTCAGAGTGCCATGTGCTCTGCAGGAACAGGTGTGACGTGGCAGCCAGCCAGTGGTCCCACATGGAGGCGTAGGCAAATGCGGACTGGCTTTTGCACCCAGCCCATCTTCGAGTCACTGGGCGTGGCTGTCCCCAGGGTTGCATGGGGGTCCCCAAAGGCTCCTATGGGGGACACTGGCACTGCTGGGAAGTGGGAGAAGCCACGAGGCGTGGCCTGACCGCAGCTGTTTGTTTTATGTAGCTTTTTCTTCATTCTTCTTGAGATAGGGTCTCCCTATGCTGAGCTCACTTTGTGGGGTTTTTTGTTTAGTTTTGCGTTTTGTATTTTGGCATGTGTTCAGGGTTTCAACCGGCGGCACCACCAGCCCAGTCTCAGTTGTTGTCTCAGCAAGCCCCAGGGGCAGGG
The DNA here is from genome assembly GCA_004027025.1 of Myocastor coypus. Lineage (NCBI taxonomy): Eukaryota > Metazoa > Chordata > Mammalia > Rodentia > Myocastoridae > Myocastor > Myocastor coypus. Next base: position 32,347 of record PVJA010021750.1, read on the forward strand.
CTGGCAAGTCAGGTCGGGGGATTGAACCCGGGCCCCTGCACCTGCTTGCAAGTGCTTTAATCTGCTGAGCTATTTGGCCAGCCCTTGAGCTCACTTTGTAATTCAGACTGGCCTCGGAGCTTACGGTGACCCTCCTGCCTCAGCCTCCCGAGTGCTGGGATGTCAGGCATGTGCCTCCGCACTGGCTTGGTTTTCTTTTCCGGCGAGTGTGAACTCCATCTCTACTTCCTCTTGTTCTTCTCCATCTAGTTTTTGCTTCCTGCTCCAGCCTTTGGCATCAGCTTCTCATTAGATTTTGTTATGTAACCACAAATTAATTTATGTGGCTAAGGTGGCAAGTTAAAGGTTGCCGTGGTTTGTCATTGTATAGTTTCATGCTCTTGTTATTACAGACTGTACCGCTGTAGCCAAGGTAACATAATTGGTCTAATCAGTTGTTCTTCCTGGTATAACAAGACTAAGATGGTCTAAGGGTCATAAAAGTATGACAGGCCAGTGCTCAAGCAGCGGGGGCTGGGCTAAGCCGCAGCAGCTTCTCATTTCCAATCAGGATTTTGCAACAAACTCAAAACCCTAAAGCCACACCGGGTATAGGGGGGCACACCTGCAATCCCAGCACTCAGGAGGCTGAGGCAGGAGGATCGGTGTGAGTTCAAGACCCACCTGGGCTACAAAAGTGAGCTCAAGGCAGCCTGAACTGCATATCGAGACCCCGTCTCAAAAAGACAAAAAAAAAAAAAAAAAAGCCCAAACCCAAAGCCGGCTACACCCCGAAGACACATCTGAGCAGTCACTTCTTTCTAGGGGCTCCAAATGCAGTTTCTCACCATAAGCAATTTGGAAGCATCAATCCAGGAATTAAACTTTCTTAAAAAATATTTATTTATTTATTTATTTATTTATTTATTTATTTATTTCTGTCTTTTTGAGACAAGGTCTCGCTATGCAGTTCAGGCTGGCCTTGAGCTCACTTTTGTAGCGCAGGCTGGTCTCGAATTTGCACCAATCCTCCTGCCTCAGCCTCCCGAGTGCTGGGATTACAGGCGTGTGCCACCACGCCTGGTTATTTTTTTTTTTAAGAATTTTTAATTTTAAGGGGCTGGGGAGATAGCTCTGAGGCACAAGTGCCTGCTGGGCAAGTGCAAGGTTGTGAGTTCGAACCCTGGTCCCACACAAAATAAAAGCCAAAAAAAAAAAAAAAAAGGAATTTTTAATTTTAATTTTTATTTATTTTTTTCTTGTTTCAGAACTTTTGTTTGTTTATTCACTCATTTTTATGGCCAGCTCAGCCCGCTCTGAGGGCAGGGCTGGTGCAGCATGTGGTACCAGGGATCAAACCGCAGTCCCTGAAGCCACCTAAGCTTTCCCAAGCAGGTGCTTTAGACCACTGAGCCATCCCGCCCGGCCCGGGTTGCCTAAACTTGCCTAAGCAGGTGCTTTAGACCTCTGAGCCATCTTGCCGGCCCCAGCTGCTGCACAAATTTGTAATGTAAGCTTTATCTCCTAGACATCTGCTTGAAGCTGTTTCCTGGCTTCCATTGCTGTCCCTCACTGGGCCTTTGTGGCTTCTGCCATTTTCCTAAGCATCTCTTTCTCTTTTTTTAACCTGTATCTGCTTTAGAGTCACTAAGCATGCTTTTCATTGTACTCACCATCTCTGTAGATGCCGCAGAAATTATTTCTGATCTGATCTTTCCTAGGGTCTCATTCATCTGCCTCGCTATGTCCACTGCCCTGCTTTACAGTGTCCAGGGGCAGCTTTTGGATTGGGCCCCCCCACTGGGTCTCCCTTTGGTGTGTTGGAGGCCTGGGGTGGCACCTTGCTTAGGTGCCTTCTCATTTTCTTTGTAAAGTTTAATTCCTCGGGGCCAGGCAGGACGGCTCAGTGGTCTAAAGCGCCTTCCTAGGAAAGCTTAGGCGGTTACAGGGACCACGGTACAATCCAGGGCACCACATGCTGCGCCAGCTCTGCCCTCAGAGCAGGCTGAGCCAGCCATAAAAAATAAATAAACAAACAAAAGTGCTGAAAGAATAAATAAATAAATAAATAAATAGAAGACAGGACTGTGCTTAGTGATCATAAAAAGAAACTTTTCTTAAAAATAACAAGGGTGCCTGAGAAATCCAGCTGTGAGGTGCCGCAAAGAAGAACAGCACTGGACTGGCTGGAGTCAGCGCAAAGCTGGTGACGGGACGAGTGACCGAAAGAAGCCCCTTCCCAGAAGTCGCGGCAGAAGACCTCTCAGACAGGAAACAAAGACGGTAAGATCCGTTCAAGGGGGGCACACAGAACTACAGCTAGCAATGATAAAAGAAAGCTGACACCAGGGCATATGCCAGTGAAGAGTACACAAACTCAACCCAAGAACAAAATTGTTAAGAGCTGTTAGAGAAAGAGACAAATCTCCTACAATGACCGTCACAAGTCTGATTTGGAGTGAGACCCGGAACGCCCTGTAGACCCTTCTCTAAAATACAAAAATAAATAAATAAATAAATAAATAAAATAAAATAAACATAAACAAAATAGAACGACGGCAAACTTCTCAACACAAACTCTCAAGTCAAGGAAAACTTGGAGTAAAGTTGTTTTTTTTTTTTTCTGGAATTGGGGATCAAACTCAGGACCTTGCACTGTACTTGCCACACGGGCACTTGTGCCCCTGCGCTATCTCCCCAGCCCCTATATAAAGTATTTTTTATTTTTTAAATATTTATTTATTTATTTATTTATTTATTTTGTCTTTTTGAGACAGGGTCTCGCTATGCAGTTCAGGCTGGCCTTGAGCTCACTTTTGTAGCCCAGGCTGGTCTC